>OV816024.1:1508666-1653132 GCA_929113105.1 Agrypnus murinus
TATTATTCTAGTTATATGTTGTCATGTCGATCTTTTGTTATGTGCTACCTACGCTATTGTTGGCTAGTTTTTTCAACGGTGTTTGCTGCATTGAACGCGCTAGTTCTGTAAAGTTTCACACCATATTACATAATCATTATTCCGGCCTCATGTTGTATAGCATGATAAAAACGTATTGTTAACAGTCTTTGCAAATTCTATAAATGTCAATAAAAAAACATCAATGACTAGTAACTTGACAGCTGAAGGTAAGAAAAACAATTTACGCGGCAAATTCAGTTTAAAGTTATAGGTTTTATGTATGTATTTATATATAAAAATTAGTCGGATTTAAGTTTGTATAATTTTTTTTATAATGAAGTCAACGTGGTACATGTCTTAAAATATTTGTTATGTATACTTAATTGTTTCAGCCTTTTGTTTTGTGTGAAGATTGTTTGATATGTATATCATGTTACTGTTTTTATGTTGCAGTAAAATTTATTTGAATTTTTTTTCAAGGTATACTACATCCCACCCGTGGTTGATGTTCTCCAATTACCTGCAAGATCAGCTGTTCTTAAAAACGAATACTCTTATTATAACGTTATTATAACTTTTATTATGAACAGGATGGAACCGTTTTATTATTAAATAATAAATAAATAATATTTTTTATTAATTACTTTTCTTAATTACAGTATACAAAATAAACATAAAACGTCCATTCTACCTATCTGCATTGACGTTTAAAGGCTGATTCTCACTATACGGCAGGCTACCAACAGTCACCGGACCGACAAAACATTGTACTGTACATTTTAGTAGCCTGCCGTATAGTGAGAATCAGCCTTAGTTGGTACTGAATAAAAACCTATTGCATCAACAACTATTTAGCGAGTTTCATAAACGTTATTTATTTGTATATTGTACACTATATTTCAACGTTTATCTCGCGGACATTTTATCCTTTATAAGAAGTTGACATTCAACCATAATTATACTACTAGTATAAACAAAAATTACACGTTTATTCAACTATTATGTATTGCTTGGGAATGTATATCTTTGTTGGACAAAAATTTATTAAAATTTCGATGCACATAAATGCACCACTCAAAAATATAAAGAGCTGGAAAAGTTAAAATTCCCAATTGTTTAAAAATGTCTCTACAAGAATGTCTGCAAGGAATCCCTACAATACATCGTATGATCTTTTTTTGTGCAACAAACACGTCATGAGCCCTGGTTGAGTTACCCCAAAAGCAAAATACATATCTAAGTCTAGAATCTACTTGGGCGTAATATAAATGTAATAGCTGTTCCAAGTTTAGAAAATGTTTAATATTATAAAACAAGTATGGTAAAGAAGATAATCTAGATATAAGTGACTCACAATGATTTTTAAAATTTAGTTGGTCATCCAAAAGAATGCCCAGGAACTTAATGGAAGTATCAGTTTCTATAACTTGACCATCAGCAGAGAGATTATGCTTAGGAATATTCTTCTGCCTAGTATGAAATTTCAAGGCTTTTGTTTTATCTGCGTTAAAATATAAGTGGTGTTGAGAAAACCAGCTAAATAAATCAGTTAGTGTATGAGTACATGATTGCTCAATCATTTCATTAGTCTGACCAGATACAATGATTAATGTACCATCTGCATACATTGTGATCGAAACACTAGAGAAAGCTCTATCTAAATTATTAACATGAAGAATAAATAATGTAGGGCCCAGTACAGAGCCTTGGGCCACGCCCATATCTACATCGGAAACATGAGACGTAAATGTCATAACTGTATTTTTAATAATAGAATTTAAACACACATACTGTTTGCGACCTTTAAGAAAAGATTCAATCCACTTTAAACCGCATCCTCTAATTCCTAATTTCTCTAAAATGGATAGTAATAAATCATGATTGACGCAGTCAAACGCCCTGCGAAGATCACAGAAGATACCAACAGGACATTCACCTGCGTCGAGGCATTTAACTATTGAATTACATACAGACTGCATAGCAGTAAAAGTAGATTTGGAATTCATAAAACCATGTTGATTTATAGACAGCAGATTAAACAAATTTTATATATATATATATATATATATATATATATATATATATATATATTGCTGTGGATTTTAGTGTCAAAATTTTGGAAATTTTGGAAAATTTTGGAAAATTCTAAAATCTTCGTTGAAAACTAACACTTTTGAAATATTTTTATCAACTTTTCCTGGTAAAAATAAATTTAAGTTATTTAATGGAGTGTCATTGATTTTGAAATCAATGTGTATACTTTTTAATAAGGTTAAATAATACATGTTTCTATTTATTATCAAACAGCTTACTCACCGATTACTTAAGTATACGTAACATCCAGTTGTGCGCAAGTTATTGTTGTGATGTAATTCAATTATGTATAATTTCAAATGAGTATATCGACGGGTTATGTGATTCTTTAAGGTTTTGTTTTTGTAAATAGTTTGTTATTATTGCGTAAAAGTACTGTGTAATAATGTGTAATAAATGTGTCACTTTTATATAAGAATTTTAATCTGCTATTATGTATTATATGAGTGTACAGTTTGTATTAGTTCGTAAGGTGACGTCAGATTGTGTAATATAATTATGTAAATAGGAAATAGTATATAAGCTTAGAAAATAATAATTTTAGGGGACTTCACTAAATAAAGCGACGAAGTAAAGTCGTATTAAAGACTATAGTAAAATGTAAAATAGTTCCTGATAGAAAGCGACGCAGTAAAGTCGTGTTAAAGACAATAATAAAATGTAAATAGACACTTCATGGTAAACAACGACGCAGTAAAAGTCGTGTAAGAAATACAGTACAATGTAAATAGTTAAGTTAATTGAATACGGCAAAAGTATTAAAAAGGTTATAAATTGTAGAAGTGTATACGTTTATAAAGAACCTTTTAAAGTTAATTTACTTGCTAAGTAAGCAAGATAATAAATCTTCGATTAAAACCATCAATCGGTGTTTTATTTAATTAAACACAAAAAGCAAATACAAGTTCTTCGAGAAAGGGATATATACCCGCAGTTAAAATAAAACAAAAGTGAGTTACCAAAACCAAGAGTGTGGATGGTGTTATGTGGGAAAGCCATGCAAAAGGGAGGAAGTCAACCGGAATTGGAAATCGGCACTGAGACAACATAAGTGACTTGCTCTGCCAATTGGTTTTGGAAAGAGGGCATCTATAGAAAAAGGAAGAAGCATCGCTTTATAAAAAGGTAGGAAGTTATTTCCTTTGGTATCTGATGAAGAAAAGACTATCGTTTGTGAGGTGTAATTAAGTGATTTGAACAATTTAGCCATTAAACTTAATTAAGATTTCAATTTTAAAAAGTGTTTTCAATTTCAATTTGTATATTTTTAAAACCTACAGGAATCTACATTCACCCTGAGATGAGTTATTTTTATAAAATTTAATTCTGTTATGTTAATTTATTTAACTGGCGCCCAACTCTCTTACGTAAACTTGAGTTAGTCAAGAACTAACGTAACATTAATTTTATATAACCATTGCATTATTAAATCTATTAAAAGGTATTTTTCAAATCATATTAGAATTTATAAAAGAGGGAAGTTGAAAAGCATTTCCAAAGTACACAGTCTTTAAAAAATTAATTTATTTATAAATCAATTATCTACAATCTAACAGTAATTATTCGTCATTTGTAAGTATTTAATAAGTGAATATAAAAACAATATTTTATTTTTAATTAGCCGAATTCAACGCATATATTTTTATTTTGCTAGCCGAGGTGGGGCAAAAGAAAATCAAAATTATTCAGTTTAGCCAAAGTCACCGTATATAAATTTGGCGCCCAACGTGGGGCATTTGATTAATGTGGGGCTTTTGTAGATTAGATAATCATTTGATTAATAATAGGTTTTGATTACTTATTTGGTTTTTCTTATCTTATTTGGATTTTATTAGCTTATTAGTCTTAGATTAGAATTTTGCAGTCATATTAGGGCATACTAGTATATTTAAATATTATTAGAGTAAATTTTGTTTAGTGATTAATGTATGACGTCAGTTAAAAATATTTATTCTGCCGCGGAAAGTAATTTAGTATTAAAAAAGAAGTATACAGATAAAGAATTAGTAGTCTCTGAGAAGCAGAAAGCTTTAACCATTTCAGTAATGGAGGGGAACGGTGAAGAAGGAAAAACAGTAGAACCTACACTTGCGCAACTTATGCAACTTATAATAAACCAAACAAAAAAAATTGACAAACAGTCTGAAGACATGAAAGAAATGAAAGAAGACATGAAAGAAATGAAAGAATATGTGAAAACTAAATTTGACAAACAGTCTGAAGACATGAAAGAAATGAAAGAAGACATGAAAACTAAATTTGACAAACAATCTGAAGAGATATCAAGAAATAATATAAAAATGGATGAAATAACAAGCAGTATAATAAATCTAAAAGAGGCAATAATTAGCAAATTAGAATTTAGCAAAGAATATAAGAAAGATCAGGAAGTTAAACAAATTAATACCGATGAAGTACATTCAACAGAATTAGGAAAAGTAGATGTAGGGAATACTGATGATAAAACTATAGAAGATGAGTTAGAAATAGTAGATGTAAATTGTAATAGTAATGAAGGTGAAATTTTAAAGAAGGGAAGTTTTGTCAAGGTAGATTATAGTAGAAGAGATGATAAAGAGGTTATTATAGGTAAACTAATTAGAAATAAAAAAGTGAAATTAAAAGGCAAGCTAAAGAAAGACAGGAATAAAATTATATTGTGTAATTTCAAGACAGAAGGGAAAAATAGAAAGTTTGTTACAGGCAGTAGGGAAAAAATTAAAATTATAGATAAATTTTGTAAAAGACAAATATTACCATTTAGTAATTTCCATCTATTAAATTTTAAAAGCAGACGAAAGAAATACAGATCTTTTTAGGATAATTATATTAAATTAGAATTATATAACCGATAGTGACAATGAACCCAAAAGTATGATAAATTAAACTGATTTAAACTTTATGTAACGATTTGACTTTATATAATAAACAGGCTTATGGAATTTTATACCCAATTTGGACTTATGTTTTTGTATTTGTTATTGAAAATAAAGAAGGGAATAGTTTCAATATGATTGAAGAAAGATAATTGAAATATTTATTAAAATAAGGGAAAATGGGGTTGAAATTATGATAATTATATGATGAAATGATGAAATGATGAATAAAGATGAAAATAATGATAGGATATAAAAGTTTAATGAATAATGATTTTTAAATTAATTAAAGATAATTGGATAATGAGAAGATAAAAGATTAGGAAGTAAATGAAGGTGAATTTGATTATGATTAGTATGTTTATTAAAAATGAAAATAAAATAGAATTGTGGTTAGAAGAAGTTAGAGGGTTAGAAGTATTTTTAGAAATGAATAATATTGAAAATTATGATGAACTATTGATATTGATGAGGAAAAGATTAGTAAATTAGTTAAGAGGACATTCATTAATGAAAATGAATATGAAAACTTGATGATATGAAGAAATAGGATTCTGAAATAATTAGATGAATAGGATTGGGACGAGGATTGATAAGATGTAATTATTATTGTAAATTTTGTAGATAGCTTGTTATGATAGATTAGACTAAGGAAATTTATTGGGGATAAAATATAAAAATACAAAAATATGAATTGGTGTTTAAAAATAAATGTATTTTAACATTTGTTGTGTTTAAAAGTAAAATTGCATTTACAATTTTATTTCAAACAGGAGGGGATAAATGCTGTGGATTTTAGTGTCAAAATTTTGGAAATTTTGGAAAATTTTGGAAAATTCTAAAATCTTCGTTGAAAACTAACACTTTTGAAATATTTTTATCAACTTTTCCTGGTAAAAATAAATTTAAGTTATTTAATGGAGTGTCATTGATTTTGAAATCAATGTGTATACTTTTTAATAAGGTTAAATAATACATGTTTCTATTTATTATCAAACAGCTTACTCACCGATTACTTAAGTATACGTAACATCCAGTTGTGCGCAAGTTATTGTTGTGATGTAATTCAATTATGTATAATTTCAAATGAGTATATCGACGGGTTATGTGATTCTTTAAGGTTTTGTTTTTGTAAATAGTTTGTTATTATTGCGTAAAAGTACTGTGTAATAATGTGTAATAAATGTGTCACTTTTATATAAGAATTTTAATCTGCTATTATGTATTATATGAGTGTACAGTTTGTATTAGTTCGTAAGGTGACGTCAGATTGTGTAATATAATTATGTAAATAGGAAATAGTATATAAGCTTAGAAAATAATAATTTTAGGGGACTTCACTAAATAAAGCGACGAAGTAAAGTCGTATTAAAGACTATAGTAAAATGTAAAATAGTTCCTGATAGAAAGCGACGCAGTAAAGTCGTGTTAAAGACAATAATAAAATGTAAATAGACACTTCATGGTAAACAACGACGCAGTAAAAGTCGTGTAAGAAATACAGTACAATGTAAATAGTTAAGTTAATTGAATACGGCAAAAGTATTAAAAAGGTTATAAATTGTAGAAGTGTATACGTTTATAAAGAACCTTTTAAAGTTAATTTACTTGCTAAGTAAGCAAGATAATAAATCTTCGATTAAAACCATCAATCGGTGTTTTATTTAATTAAACACAAAAAGCAAATACAAGTTCTTCGAGAAAGGGATATATACCCGCAGTTAAAATAAAACAAAAGTGAGTTACCAAAACCAAGAGTGTGGATGGTGTTATGTGGGAAAGCCATGCAAAAGGGAGGAAGTCAACCGGAATTGGAAATCGGCACTGAGACAACATAAGTGACTTGCTCTGCCAATTGGTTTTGGAAAGAGGGCATCTATAGAAAAAGGAAGAAGCATCGCTTTATAAAAAGGTAGGAAGTTATTTCCTTTGGTATCTGATGAAGAAAAGACTATCGTTTGTGAGGTGTAATTAAGTGATTTGAACAATTTAGCCATTAAACTTAATTAAGATTTCAATTTTAAAAAGTGTTTTCAATTTCAATTTGTATATTTTTAAAACCTACAGGAATCTACATTCACCCTGAGATGAGTTATTTTTATAAAATTTAATTCTGTTATGTTAATTTATTTAACTGGCGCCCAACTCTCTTACGTAAACTTGAGTTAGTCAAGAACTAACGTAACATTAATTTTATATAACCATTGCATTATTAAATCTATTAAAAGGTATTTTTCAAATCATATTAGAATTTATAAAAGAGGGAAGTTGAAAAGCATTTCCAAAGTACACAGTCTTTAAAAAATTAATTTATTTATAAATCAATTATCTACAATCTAACAGTAATTATTCGTCATTTGTAAGTATTTAATAAGTGAATATAAAAACAATATTTTATTTTTAATTAGCCGAATTCAACGCATATATTTTTATTTTGCTAGCCGAGGTGGGGCAAAAGAAAATCAAAATTATTCAGTTTAGCCAAAGTCACCGTAATATATATATATATATATATATATATATATATATATATATATATATATATATATATATATATATATATATATATATATATATATATATATATATATATATATATATTGGACAAACACTTCGAAATTTTGACATAAGATATGAAGAGCACGTGCGTTGTTTTAGAAATAAACATCCCGAAAAATATAATTATGCCAAACACCTTTTAGAACAGAATCACACAATAACTCCCCAAAATAATATCAAATTACTACATTTTTGTAACAACAAACGCAAATTAGACATTTTAGAAGCTTTGGAGATACAAACACAAACGCAGGGTACCTTTAATAAATGAACAGATTGAGCGCAGTAATTCTTCGTTACTAGAAGTGTTAGATATTAAATTCTTATTATTTTTATCCAGTTATCTATTTTTTGTATTTATCTTATCGACGGTCGTGGGTTCGAATCCCACTTGGGGCGACGGGATTTTTCTAATTTGAAAATTCCGTTGCCTCAACTATGGATGTGTGTATTCATGTTGCATGTTAGATGGGGGACAGATGACCTTAGCTGTTGGTTCCCCCATAGTGTAGGCGTGAAATTAAACAAAAATAGCTTAGCTGTCGAAACAATTATCAGGTTATATTTTTTTAATAAATATTGTGAAACTTTTGATTGATCTTTATTTATTTCGTGATTATGGAGCTCCACAAAGTAAGACTCAGTTCAGTAAACGGGAATATAAATATATTTGTCGTTATCAGTTCCTCTACAGACAAGTAAGAATTAAAATTTTATTTCTTAGAAATTAATCATCCCGTACAAAGCAAAATACAGTCTGTTTGATTTAAAGCGCCCCGCTTTGGTGCAACTTTATTTTCGGTCAGAAATGGTATAAATCATTATTAAATGACATAAAGTATGTATGTACTTAACATTCTCTACGAATATTTATTGTGGTTGAAAAGAGAACACAATACTCTATCTATTTCAGTAAAAAAGTACCTATCATGAAATTTAAAAAAGTCCGATGACGTCATCACTCTCATACCGATTTAGTAAATACAAAATTGTGAAAAAAATCTTTAAAAAAATTTATGCCATTTAATAATATATTATATGATTTATACCATTTCTGACCGCAAAATAAAGTTACATACAGTGTGTTTTTTGTAAACGATAATATAGGAAATCCAATGGAATTTTATCATTTTCCTGGTAAGTTTGTACCCTTGCAAATGTAAGTAGAAATTTTGGTATCAATCGAAAGAAGAACTCATTTTACGTCAAAAAAATATTAAACTTTATGAAGAAAACCAAAATCGATTTAGAAAAAGACTTAAAAAGCTTATGGATTTATTGCTTTTTGTAATAAGCTATTTAAAAAAAGCTGGAAGCTGAACGCCGATTGGTGTAGCGGTTAACGCTTCAGATTTCTAATCAAAAATCGCGAGTTCAAACCCCGTCATCGTATACTTTTTTTTTTAATTGTATTGCTTACTAATTATTATTTTTAGTACTTTATTACAACGATTATTAGTTTTATGACCTTTTTTCATTTGCCTTTTTGATGGGTAGTTAAAATTGTACAAAAAATAACGGTAAACCCCCGTAGCAAAAATATCTAACAATAAAAAAAATTAATAATCGTTGTAATAAAGTTCTAAAAATAATAATTAGTAAGCAATACAATTAAAAAAAAAGTATACGATGACGGGGTTTGAACTCGCGATTCTTGATTAGGAATCTGAAGCGTTAACCGCTACACCAATCGGCGTTCAGCTTCCAGCTTTTTTTAATAACTTATTACCAAAAGCAGTAAATCAATAAGCCTTTTAAGTCTTTTTCTAAATCGATTTTGGTTTTCTTCATAAAGTTTAATATTTTTTTGACGTAAAATGAATTCTTCTTTCGATTGATACCAAAATTTCTACTTACATTTGCAAGGGTACAAACTTACGAGGAAAATGATAAAATTCCATTGGATTTCCTATATTATCGTTTACAAAAAACACACTGTATGTAAACATACGTAATTCAAAATGTTGAAAAAGGAAATTAAAATAATTCCATATTCGTAGATAACTTCTCAGATTCTTTTATAATCATTCGGTTATGGACATTATTTGATAACTAATCAATGAATAAAAAATATATAAATCCGCTTCCCAATTCTACCATTTCTTGTAAATCTAAACTTATTTTGAAATGAACATTTCAAGCATACAACTTATATTTAGTTTCCTTTCGAAAAAATCCAATTTTAAGAAGTTTAATTTTTATTGAATTAAATTGTAAATCTAATTAAAACATTCTTCAAAATGCAGATTCCAATATGTTTCGTTGGAGTACATGCTAATATAAACGATAAGCTTTCAATTCGATATAGACTTTTAGTGACTTCTCAAAAAGTAAAATTTTTGCAAGAATCTAACTTGTTATATCAACACTGTTGCCTAATAATGCATAAACTAGTTCGAAGTGTAAGTTTTGTGTAATCAAGCTATAAAACTTAATGCAGTTTCTAACGTGTAAATTTACATTTTTATGTAAATTTCTTTACTTGAACCACTTTTATTTTTGTTTTTGATTGAAATTTTGACGCCAGCTCCTTTTATGGAACGTTTTATGTTCTCATATAAATCAAATTTAAACAAATTCAAATTAGTTTAAGCTTACTATAATTGAACATTTAACTTTATGCTATAGCAATCTTCTTGCAGTAAATTAACTAATACCAGAAATATTACATCCAATATAATTAATTAGTCAATGCATTTCTATTTGGTCATCGCAAATAGAAAACACCGCGTCCTTGAGTTGGAAACTATAATTTAAAACAATTAATATCAATATTTTGCGAATGAAACGATTAAACAATCGATTATTATGGAATCTTCGGCGCCACTGCGGCTGTACATATGGCCGTTAGGTAACATTTTCCATTAAAGTTCTTATACTGCCTTGGACTAATTCAACCAAATTTGGTATTATTTTGAACAATTATTCTAAACTATTACTTCACTGGCTCTATTAGAAGTACCATATTTGATTGAAACTCGTGTTTGTACTTTGTAATAAGATTTAAGCTTGCAAACACAAAGAGCCGCTGATTAAAAGGTCTGCCGTATTTGTCTTTTCTTGAGTCCTTGCGTTCTTTGCTCTTAAGATATATTCCGTTTTTATGTTCATGAACTCCTTGAATATCTACTATTTTTGGATAATTATTTAGTAAATAAATAATAATAAATTTGAACCAATAACAATAAATAATGAGTCATGTACTATTTTAATACACAAAATGTTTCATAATTTACTGTTTATGAGAAACAGAAAGATAATTGACATTAAATTTATTTATTTTACTTCAAAAATCACTAATAATATTCTAATTTAACCTTCAAATTGCTATCTTTTCTTAAGTTGTCTGATCACTTGATCAGCCATCTGTTTCTTTGTATTGCCATTAAAAAACGTGTTTCGCTTCATCTATCATGTACTAGTTTTCAGAGATGACGCTTTTTTCTCCTAGGGTAAATTCTGTTTTGAATACCAATTTTTATTTCGAAACATTGTTAAGATTGTAACTATAAGAAATTATTCACGTTATGTATATACAGCCTGTTCGTTCCTAAACTCGAACATACCCAAGCAGCATTTTCAATCACCGCTGCGTACCAGCAACTACCAGTGGAACTATTAAGTTTTTGCCAATAGTTACAAGCACGTAATTGCTTCAGTTTCATTACGTGCCTGGAACCAAAATGGGGAACAATTTTTAGGTAGCAGATACGTAGCGACGCGGCGTAGTAATTGCTTCTTTCGAGGAACTTCTTTTCTCTTCTCTTTGACACATCGTGTCGTGTAGTTACTCTCTCTTACTCTTGCAACTTAACAAATATTTTATGATTTTCATTCTATACTAATGCTGCGATCGTGTCACAAAACGGATTACTATTTTATTTGTAATACGTACTTAATAATACAAAGAGCAATGAATTGTTTGATTATTTTGTCATTCCAGTAAACCAAAATTATTAACCATTGCAACTTTTCTGTTGAATGTGATGATGATAGGTCGAAAAATAACAACGCGCCCATTCTTTAAATATATTTTTTAATAAAAAAAAGTGTTTAATAACATATGACACAAATACTTATAAGTTAATACACATGATAGAAACCATTTTTATATTATTCCTGTTATGCTCTTTTATGTGTTAAATAAAAGATACTCAATTATTGTCATTAACTTTATTAATATTGAATGAGCAGGGAGCATTACATACACAATGCATACACTGTATGATCTGGTTGTCCTCCAGTACCGACTAAAGTAGTACTGACGGACAGACCAGGATTGGCTAGTTACATCACTACAAATAAATGTTGCCAACTTCAAGTTACATACATAACAATTCCTAAGGCACAATTTGGCACCAATTTGTTATTTTTATTGAAGGTTATGTAGTAAAACATCTAATAATAATCATAACAAATTGAAAATTGATTAATGGCCTCCAACATTTTACGAATAAACATGGAGATGGAGTAGTTCACGAATTACTTTAAAGTGATTCTCCTGGGTAGGGATTTACTTTCGATACTACTATAAGGTTCCGTTACTTTAAAGGGTTAAACAATGGTTTCAAGCAGGTGGCAGGAACTTTTAGTACTACTTTAATGTTTTAAAAACTTTAAAGTAGCTTTGGGCAAGTTACTGCTACAATCATGATACCACCTTGAAGTTGCAACGACTTTAAAGTAATTATACTAAGTGGCATTACCGTTCCACATATTTTAAAAGTTACTTAGAAGTAATGGAAATACGTAGTTCCAAAAATAGTATAAACAACTACATAATTACTAAAATATTCCGAATTGAAGTAATTAAACCTATAAAGTCATAAATTTTGTTGTAGTTATGTAACAACTACTCAATCAAAGTTGGTATCAATAGAAAGAGGAAGTTATAGCGCATCAAATGATGCTAATAATAATATTAAGAATGTAATTTTTATTTTAAAATACTAATTTAAAAGTTACCTGTTGTTAAGTATGACAGACAAGCCATGATTTTCAAATTATTTCATTTTAGAATATAAATTTGTTTACCTAGGATATTAGTTAATAATGACGGTTTCCAACATCCCAATTGAATAACGACTATTTCAACTGTTCATTATTTCAATATGTATTGATTTAATATAGAAGAACAGCAAAATACATAAAAGTAAATACAATGCACAATATCAATTGCGTATGATCGACTTTGAGTGTGATCACCCGTATGTATGTGTACATATCGTTATGACATAGGCATCCCGAATTACATGTATGCACAATGTGTTGCCTATCTTCTAAGCGAAAGAAGGATTTCGCAATTTTTTTTAAAACAAAAATTTTGCGTTAAATATGTTGAGGATACACACTACAACACTGTGAGATGATAAGGGATAAATTTTAAATAGATTCTTTACTTGAACTTCACAAATTCAATTATAAGATGGACGATCTGCTGTCGTTGGTAGATATTTTGACATTTAAATTTAGATTTTGAAGCCATTTTATGGCATATCTTTACCTGAAAATTATTAAAGGCATAATTGAGAAGGTATGCACAAGTATTTATTATTTTACTTACAGTTTTTATTATTGAATTTCAAGACAATGTTCTATTTCTTTGACGATTTATAATTTTCCATAGTAAATGGATATTTTTCAATGTTATTGGAATTTCTAAGTAAAATATTTTACTGCGATATTGTTAACCAAGTTCTAGGGTTCATTTGACACTAGAATGTTCAAGTGATCAATTTTTTTAAGAGAAGGTTTAGTCCTTTGAAATTCCAAAATTGTAACGTTTTAGTATGGTCTGCTAGAATGTTAAAATTTAGTTTATATTTATAATTTTGGTGTCAAAATTTATGTACTGTTTGTTTGATAGGATCTTCGGATTAATTTTATGTTAAGAAAATGATGTAGCAGATTTTAAAATGTTTTTATTTGAATTTTTGTAAAGTAACGATTCAGAGAAAATTCAAGATGGTTGTCAATGAATCCTAACTCTAAATTTGCACTTTGATAGCTATGTTAGGTATCAAAATAAAGGTAAAATTCTCATCTTTCATTTTATAACATTTGTTTAAACAATTAGTTTAATTTATTATTAACACTGTGGTTATGAATTTTAGTATAAAAGATATAGGCTACAGAATCACAAAGGCTACTTTTATATATACAAAAACCAAACCTACCAAAATATAGCTGTGCTGGAAGTATCAGCTTGACCTAAATAACACTGCTTTAGTTTTTGCCGGCTAACCCCAATAAGTCGGAGGGGGGCGGGGTAATACAAGATATACAAGATAAAAAAACAAGCGCCACTTCATTTTAAAATAATCCTCACTACTAAAGCTTCAAACTTATTAGATAAACGAAGAAATAGATCTTTTACTAACATATAGACAACTTCCACAATTTTGGTCGTACGGTGCATATACACTTACAGTTGACAAGCTGGAAGGCAAATATTAAAACCACACAATAAATAAACAGAAATAAATAAAACACAAACATGTAGTGAAATGTAAACTTTCTAAGTAGGGCTTTATTGTTTAATGCAAATTGTAAACGGTAATTATACTGATTATGGATTTTAATGCCTAGTAAAATTAACAGAATGGTGATTTGTATCACAGTGGTTGTAAATCTTAAAAACTACCCTATGATAATTTCACTACTCGAGATCTCGTATTTAAACTAACTAGTATTTAAAACTAACATGCATGAATAAATAAATTGTATAAACGTTTTATAAATATATATAAACATAGATAAAATGACACAATATACATATTCATACAGTTTCAAACAAACATCCCACCATTCGATGACCCACGGATGATACAGTACGGTCTAAAAGCCTTGCTTAGGGTTTTTTGTTTCACCCTCCGGTATATTCTTATCTTGTTACATACACCCAGTACTTGTGTATGCAGGTACGAACCCAAAGGGGAAGACCTTCAAGTTAAACCCAAAGTCAAAGGGGCAGGAACAGAAAAAGACAACAACGAGCAACGAAACCCAAAAGAAAATAAAAGACCTTTCGATAAACTGAAAGATCTTTTATTACACGATTCCGTCAAGGTAACTGATAGGGAAAATGTTATCTAAATGGTTAACAGTAGAACCTAATCCGTCTAATTCACTATTGATCACATATGAACAATCAAATGATCATTTTGTTGAATGCGAGATTTTATCCGCTAAAGCAAATTATATCAAAACCAATTCTCTAGTAACTCTTTTGTTTCTAGTAACTTACTAAATTAATCTAGTTCAAAATAACTAGCAATTCGCAATTGTTCTCCAATTATTATAAAAACTGTATGAAAATTTGGTTACTCTCTGTTGAATTTCCACACATAACAGAAGTCATATCAGTTTGTATGTTATTTTGTTAAAATTTGGAGTTATGTTAGTGAATTTTACATCACTTTAACTGTCAACAAAGTGAGGTTATGACAAATGTCATCTTGTTTTTATTTTTTTTATAAGTTCTTAATAATTTAATAAATAATAATAATAATGAACAATCAAAGTGAACTAAAAGTGAAATAAAACAAAAGTGAAGTGTTGATTTGGTGTACAGACTGATCACATAAATTAAAGGAACTTTTTGGAATTTTATTTTGAATGAAACGAATTAAAAGAAGATAATGGAATCTTGTTGCAAGTAACCGAATTATTTTATGTATTCACGTCATGGAAGATACATGTTGCACCTTTAATACTTATAATTATCTTCATAAATCACAAAGAAGATTCATTCGAAGTGTGATCTGGAATGAACAGCTGCTCGTTGAGGGCAATAAATTGTTTAGCTTTCTTAGATCTTAACCGAATTTTTAAATGAGTTGTTTGGAAAATTGTTTTGAAAAGATGCATTGGAAAATATCATTTATTAAGTAGATCTCTGTAATTGTTTTTGATTCAGCAACATTTTTCATTTCACTTCTTTACATTTTTCATTTCATTTACGAGATTGAATTCACGATTCTTTCAAGTGCGGCGTGACGATGTTATTTAAACCGAGTTCGGCCAAACTGAAACATCGATATGTTAATTGTTTTCACTTTGCAACTACAAAAATAAACAAAAGTTGAATTTGTATAGATCAATTGAAGATATGAATCCATTAACAAAAACGATCAATCTCCCATCTGTAGAATATAGATCCACAGACTAACAATTTGATACTTTGTAATAGTAGAGTGCCCGCTGGCCAATAAGTCGCTTAGTTTTAATATTTGTGGGGGTTTTGAGAATAAAAGCTGGGACTAGTTGTATTCGATAGCTTATAATTAATTGTTATACCAAAAAAAGTTTGCCAAAAATTGGCCTATGCAAAAGGGCACAATTCATAATTTTGGAGTTATCTATCGTACGTTATGCACCGTTATTAGATCAATTTTTTCATGTAGGTTTCGATGTAAAGTTTGTAGCCGTTTTTCTAAAAAAATACACAAATCTTTGAAAAGCATTGAGTCTTACGGGAACTATAAACTTTAAATGCTTGTAATTGCGTTTGCGAAGCTTCAAAAATTAATTAATTTTAGGGTACTTTCGCGTTTATCAACTCATATTTCAGAAACGAAGACTTTAATCGAAAAAAGTCGTTCTTATAAAATTGTAGACCCCCGATCTTTCGCTTCTAACGGTGTCACTTTTATATTTTTAGAGATTACAATAATTCCGTAAAAGAATAAAATTTAACACCAAACACAATTTAAATTGTATCGACGCCTGTAGTCCTCGATAAGCCCCCTCTTGCGCTTCCGGCCCCGCGCACAGCAGTTGTCCATGTTCTTAGGATAATAAATACACCTAACAATGTATTTGGTTTCTCTTAAATTAATTAATAGATGCCTAATATAAGTTTAAACGCATTAAACATTTTTTTAGAATAAATAATTTAAATAGTACAATATTTTTATATCTTCGTTATTTACCCATTACCTAATAATAATAAAACAGTATTCCAGAATAGTTAAAGTTATAACATAGACATTTAATTTTTTCCAAAACACTTGATAACAAAGAATCTCGTAAGTAACTTTTTATTTTTTGGCTAGTATCATCTCCTGTAAAGAGATAGTCAATTACCCAAGAACGAAAAAATGTAAAGACTTCACAGTAAAAAATGGAGTGTTAACTTTTACACTCAAATAACACCCAGAGTGGTTCCTATTTATCCACACTGATGAGTGTAAATAACATTGGTCTTAAAAGTGGTAAAATATATAACAACTTTAACCTTCAATGCAGGTTAAAGTCATGGACACTGAGTGTAAAAATGACAACCATATTGTTGTGTGAGAAAACATTTGTTGAGTGTAAAGTATGCACGAACTGAGTGTTAATTTCCCATTCTTTTAGTGTAAAAATTATTGCTTATAATGGTAAGGAACATTTTTTTAATGGAAAAGGAACCAATTATAGTGGTTACAATCATTTATTGGAGTGTACAAAAAGAAAATAGTAAAAAAATAATGCACACAAATATTAGTTTTATTTTAAAACAAAATGCAAAATATAAATACATTCTAAATCTAAATAATCCAATGTAAATACATACTGTGATGATTTTCCTTCATTATTTGAAAATCATGAATTCTTAATTTTGTTACCCAATGTAAAAATGTTCAAAGTTGACTGTGTTTATCATTTGTAATTATGAGTTTCTGTAATTAAAGTTTTATTAAAATTATTTACACATTCTAATTTACATTACAAACCTTACCTGTAATTATAGAAACGACATTTAATGTCACTAATCACAATGTCAGTAATCACATGTTAATAATCACACGTTTTATAAACACATGTGCGCCATCTTTTTAAGCTGAGTTCGGCCGTCTCCAAGTACCGACCTACTATACCGACATATATACTTATGTAGGTACTACATAGCAGGAACCAGAAACGGTTTTACACTTAAATGGTTCTTTGTAATCCAAAAATCTGAAAATAATTTTATCTATTATTTATCCATAATTCACGTAAACATTATTATTTATATTTATGCATAATGATGATTGAAATTACAAAGGATCAACATGGCTGCTAAAACTCTTACATAAGAAAAAGCTGAATAGACACAACCAGGACTGGAAATTATAGTTTTAAAATCTTACCTAATTGCACAATATCGTAGAAAGATGCATCCTCTTCTATTTTAGCATATTTACTTTTATTGGCTAGTTGAATCTTAAAAATCATTGTGACTTTCAAAGACAGCTAACTACATTCAAACACAAACAGTAAATAAAAGTCTCACGTCCAATCGTGATTATTCGCGTTGGAGATGAATGTTCGGTGGATGACACTCGCGAGGGTTAAATCGGTTTTGTTGGCAATCTCATTAACACTCTTTACTGCTGTTAACATGCTAGAATAGTGAAATACATTTTCTGAAAGATGACTCTTACACTAACGAGAATATCTTTACCAAATTCAAATGATTTGTACACCAAAAACATTATTTTTACCCATTTTTTTAAATTAAGATAACACTCATAAGAAAATTGTGGCTGCGTGTTAATTTTGGTTGTTAATTTCATTCACATGAGTGTAGAAATTCACACTCAGATATTTCACCACACCAAATATGTTTTTCACCACCACTGCATTTTTTACTGTGTTGAATGTGCCGGTGTCTATTATCAACATTATTCATTGTCGACCTCGCTTTCCTCACCTTCATTAGATTTTGGATTTGAAGGGCATTATTTTTCCTGCAACTGCACCATTTCTGTTTGCAGTCGGAAAGTAAAAGTCGTAAGAAAATAGTAAAAAATGTTGAAATGTACCTGTATACCTTTTTTGCATCCGCATGTTGATAAGACTGTAATGTCTGTCGGTAATGATGGAAGAGTTTGTAATATAGGAAAAATATGATTACTCTTCAATTGCCAACCGTGAAATCGCAATATTTTAAATAGTTTTGAATTGAGTTTAAGGCATTTAGCCAAATGTTGCACTGGTAGTGTGCTCGTAAGCAATGATATTTTAGACTGTCCTCTGTAGGTGGTAATTTATCAATAGTTTTAGAACCAGCAAGTATACCTCAAAGCTGATTAATGGAGTTAACGTTTTGATTATTAGTATAAAGCTTAATAACAAAAGTGTTCAAGTTTTGAAAGATCTGTTCATCGAAATCCGAAATTATTAAGCAATTTGTATGAAGCCAGGTATGTTTTCCAACAAGTTTTCTTCCCGATGCCAGAAAATTGACTTGTAGTATCCGATCCTGTGAGGGCATAAAACGCTGGAAGATTTTGTAAAATATGTTCTATTTTTAAGAGATGAACTGGTATGATGCGAATGCTATCCTTTTTTCCGGTCTTCATCTAGACTTCTGAGGTTAAATATTTTCTAAAGTGATGTAGAAGTACCACAACGTTAGTGTCCTTGCATTCAATAATGCATTTGCTGTAGCAGGCTTTTTTAGCAGATAATATACGTAGCAGAATCCGTGTGTCTGCTTCTTCATGACTCGAATGCAACAAATCATCTACTAAGTCAAAATTGCTTCTGTATATGTTGGCTCCTCGAACAGTCACTGATTTGAGTTGATAAGAAATTCGTCAACTGATTGTTATTAAAAGTACAATGAATAAATAACTACCATTGCCGAGGTAGTAGAAATTCGACCGTATCAATAATTGTATCAATTGATTTACCGGATCCTCTTTTGATTCTGGTCATATTTTTGATTGACATGTCGTTATAATGATCTAATACCAAATCTACTCGTTCAGCCTTGTATGAGTTATTAAATATGATCGAAGAGAATGTTCTTGAATAATCCCCGAATGTCTTAGTGGTGATCGGTTTGCCCAAGCTCTGTACCAGTGACATACCATCATAAATATAATTTGCGTGGTAAATTAAACAAATTATTTTGTAATAAACACAACACGAGTTTATTTCTGCCGTTTTGTCCGTTTTCACACCAGAATGAACAGTCTGTCCCCTTTCTTAATATTAACAGTCTCCTAAATTCCAATATCATAAATTTTATACTTTAATATACACAAATGAAACTAATTTCTTATGAAACGTATGGTTGTAGTGACCCGTAGTGATCCGTGGCTTAGCTGAACTCTACTAATACCTATTAAAGGAAAACTAAGTCTTTACATTTTTTCGTTCTTGGGTAATTTACTATCTCTTTACAGATGATACTAGCCAAAAAAAAGTTACTTACGACATTCTTTGTTATGAAGTGTTTTGGAAAAAATAAATGTCTATGTTATAATTTTAACTATTTTGGAATACTGTATTATTATTATTAGGCAACGAGTTTATAACGAAGATATAAAAATATTATATTATTAAAATTATTTATTCTAAAAAAATTTTTAATGCGTTTAAACTTATATTAGGCATCTATTAATTTAAGAGAAACGAAATAAATTTTTAGGTGTATTTATTATCCTAAGAACATGGACAACTGCTGTGCGCGGGGCCGGAAGCGCAAGAGGGGGCTTATCGAGGACTACAGGCGTCGATACAATTTAAATTGTGTTTGGTGTTAAATTTTATTCTTTTACGGAATTATTGTAATCTCTAAAAATATAAAAGTGACACCGTTAAAAGCGAAAGATCGCGGTCTACAATTTTATAAGAACGACTTTTTTCGATTAAAGTCTTCGTTTCTGAAATATGAGTTGATAAACGCGAAAGTACCCTAAAATTTATTAAGTTTTGAAGCTTCGCAAACGAAGTTACAAGCATTTAAAGTTTATAGTTCCCGTAAGACTCAATGCTTTTCAAAGATTTGTGTATTTTTTTAGAAAAACGGCTACAAACTTTACATCGAAACCTACATGAAAAAATTGATATAATAACGGTGCATCACCATCAAGTACGATAGATAACTCCAAAATTATGAATGAATGCGCGAGGTTAGGAAACTCACAATGACTCATCAAGATCTGCGCGAACGTCAGCTGCGAGTACAGTGGCGGCGCGTATGTTGTTCATTAAAAGGGGTTAAAAATATGTGCACATAAAATGTTATGAAAATCTCAAAGTACACTTTATAATCTTTAAATAACCACTTTCAAATGAAGGGGTTGGAGCTGAAATCAACTCACCTAAGTAGCAAAAAGATAATTGTGAGATATAAGCCTGTATATAAAATTTTAAGTTTATAAATGATTCTGGGTTTTCTAAAAGTTTAAATTTGATAATGTAATTTACTTCAGTGTTAGTAAAAGTAATAGGAAATCAAAATAAATGGAAAACCTTGCTTTTCTTTATATATCGACAAAATAGGGTATTTAGGTTTTTAGACAGTATTGGGATATAATACGTTCTTATTAAAAAAAGAAGTGATTGTAGAGACGAATTTTAATTATTTTAATATGAAAATATGTCTACATGTAAAACATTTGACAACTTATGTGACATAATTTATAACATCGTTTATAAAACAATCTGTGTGTTATATTATATTATAATCCCATGGATTACAGTGTACTGGTGCTAGGCCCCGGTTCCTCTAACATTTCCAGTGGGGAAATACCAACATCTACATCGTCCTCAGAAAACTCTCCCTCTGATGTATCATCATCCGAATCCCCAGTGTTTACAGTGAACCGAAACTCATCTGACGCAATATCAATTAAATGTTCTTTACGCATGTACTCTTCAACAACTCGATCCACATGCCTCCACACCTTTGCCCAATCTTCAGCGGTGATTGACTCAAACTTTTGTTGTGCTAATTCGATGACATCATTCAGTCTACAAGTTATATTCGTTGCTGCTACATGGTTTTTAACTAATGCCCATATCTTCTCAATAGGGTTGAGTTCGTGATGGTACGGTGGCAATCTTAATACTACATGACCATGTTGGGCTAATTCTGTATCAAGAATATATTGCTTATATGTGCTTTTTCTTTGATTAATTATATTATAGAGTACAGGCTTTGTGGCGTTTGGATCATGGGGAATGCCTCGCTGGATAAGCCATTGAATCATGACTTGTTTTGTCGATGCTGAAGTTGGATCCTTGTTGATTGCTACATTATGATATGCTGCATTATCAATCACAAGTACAGCTCTCTTGGGTAAATTAGGCAACAGCTGCTTGCGTACCCACAGCATGAAATTTGCATTATTCATGTCCTGGTGGTAGTCGCCAGATGTACTTCCTATAATAACAAATAATAATGTAAAAAATTCACAAATATTTCAGAGTAATATCACACCTGATTTGAACATGAGTAATGCATTCTTTACAAAACCATCTGCCCCGCCAGCATGCACCATTATTACACGTGCGCCCTTTCCAATAGGTTTTCTAAAACCGCGCTCCGAATCGTCACTCCATGTCTTCTTGTTAGTATGGCAACTGTTTATGTAGGACTCATCGGTAAATATTATGGGTCTTTCATCTTGTACATACTGCTGTAATTGTTCCAAGTACTGGATGCGCTTTAATCTTATATCATGTGATTCCATTAGAATTTTACGCTTGTCCATAGTTTCTCGCCAGCTAAATATATAAATAGTTAGAATATGTAATAAAATGTGTTAGGTTCTTATAAAATAACTTACCGGAAACCTTTTTTACAATCTTTCCCAGGGTCCATAAGCTACCTTGAAATTCTATCCCAGAGTTCAGTATCTTATTACGAATTCCTGTAAATACTACGTTGCGCTATCAATACACCAATTAAAATAATTTGTTTCGTTTTATACCTTTTAACGTTGGGTGTCTCTTTTCAATTATATAATACTGGTGAATAATCGACCTGATGGTTTCTAATTCACCTTGCAGTAGGTCACTCTTCGGATTTGGTCTATTACGATTTTTCTTCGGACTGGAAAACTTGACTTTTTCGCCTGAAGCAACTTGCTTGGCTTCTTTCTTAATCTCACGATAACTGTTTTCCCCTATTTTTGTCGCAGCCAGAACTCTTTCTTTAAAACGAGTTACAGGAATTGTTACACCATCCTTCGCTTCTTTCTCCATAAATGAGATGACGTTTGCGATAATTTCGCGTGCTTGGGAATGCAGAACCTTTCCACGTACACCTACACTGGACTTTGGCGGCATTTTACTTTTTCACGTTGAAATCTAACTACAACAAATATTTATGTGATATTCGTATCTTCTGCATCAGCAGTTATTAACTTACCTACGATTCGCAAATAAATATGGAGAAGCTCTTAAAAGAACTGTTTTGTAAACTGATTTCAACTTTCAACAACAAACGTAAACACACCTATAACCTCCAAACGCACACGCAACAAGACAGAATGGAAATATACCGACGCTACTGCATTAAGAAGGATATGCGCGTGCGACGCAATTTCGAACGCTCATACGTATTTCGGTTTCTGCGCATTGTGATGTTTCGAAACCTTTTCACCTAATGTAAATTTGGGATATTGGCAGGCCGCTATCTCATTGTTGTCGTGTCGCATGGAAGCCAGTAAGATTCAAGCAGGAAACCTTTGACATTTCATAGCGGCGTGGCAACAATCGACCAACGCTGACGCCGACGCGACGTCTGGGGAATATCCTTCCAACGAAACCTGTGCATTTCATTGCATATAATATTCATTTTTGTTTCATTCTCATTTGTTCGCAGAGACGATTGTCTATAACAC
The DNA here is from genome assembly GCA_929113105.1 of Agrypnus murinus. Classification (NCBI taxonomy): domain Eukaryota; kingdom Metazoa; phylum Arthropoda; class Insecta; order Coleoptera; family Elateridae; genus Agrypnus; species Agrypnus murinus. The sequence continues at coordinate 1,531,831 of OV816024.1, forward strand.
CAACTTTTAACAGTTTTGACAAATTTTACAAGTACACTTAGAAAACACCATAATATGGAAAAAAAATAATAGTTTATTGAACTCAACAGGATAACTAGCCCATTTACAGAGTTAATAATAAAATTAATAACACTTAATTTAACTATTGAACAAATAAACAAAAACAAATAACTCATAATGAATTGACTTAGAACTATTAAATTATATACTGACTATTAACTAAATAACGAGATATAAACAAGGCGAGACACTCGGTTACCAGCCATGTAACTGAGCATACAATTCCATACAGTCTTGCTAGTAATTACTGGAACTTTATGCGAGCTACTGTACAGAATTGGGTGCTTACCCACACAACTAGCAATCGTACGCCCGGGCTTGGTTAACAGTAACAAACAATTAAATGAAAAAAAAATTAGACATAATTTGTTGAAAGAAAATCAGCAATAATTGTTGTACTACTGTCATTGTATATGTCAACTTTGTTTGATAAGGTACTCGTATTTACATTTGTAACACATGATATGCACTGGTGATTTAGTTAAAAGATTAGTTAAAGGATTAAGAAATAGCAAAAACATAGTATGTGTTGCAGCATGTATTATTATTATATCTAAAAACAAAAGAAATGATATTGTGCTGTAGTTGTTGATGAGATAAATAAACTTGTTAATATTTCAAGTTTTCAAAAATACTTCTTTTCTTTGGCATCAGGGTCATAACACGGTCGTTCTAAAGCCAAATTGAACCAAACCCTGTTGTAAAGTATGTATAATCAATATTTTCAATAGTTCAAGACTTAACAGACATTTTTACCAAACTTCATTCTCACAGTGGAACAATTGAATTCAAGATCTCCACTCTGGTCTCGATTTGTTTGCTTATATGTTATATCCTTTCTTTAGTGTTTAAGTTACAATTCAAAATTAATCAAAACTAGTTTATGCAAATAGTTAGTAGCATTCATTACTTATTCGTTGCAATTCCAGATTCGAAATGCCTCCCAAAAATTCCAAAAACTCAAATATAAAGTTGCTATTAGCAAAAGCTAATAAGTTGATAGAGAAAATTTCAAGCTTCGAGTCATTTATATATACCTTTTCTTGCTCCTCCAGTGATATAAATGAGATATCTGTTCGAGTTGATTTGATTAAACCTTTGGAAGCACAATATTCAGATCATCTTGAATAATTAGAATCTATGTCTGTAACTGAAGAAAATCTGCCTTCTCAGATGAAATTTGTAGTGATCAGACCTACAGTCATAGCTGTAGCAAGTCATTTAATCACAAGATAAGTTGCATAATAGTCAATTTACCTACTTGTGTTATTGCATTAAATTATATTTTGAATTTGCATTAAATAGAAAAATATATCATATATAGTGTAGTGTGTAATCATATGTAGCGGATAAATTCGATAATTTCATTAAAATTAATTTTTTGGAAATAATCTCGCGGGGGTATAGCGATTTTGATTACTTGACGCTATACCGTACCATTTTCAACTTGTTACGTCATTTGTTTTTAAAGTTATGACGTCATCAATATTTTTTAAATAACAACCTATATTTTTTATTGTCGATTTCGGTAGTACTTTTTATTCTCTTTTCAACTGTATACAATTTTCCATATGTTACATTTGGAAAAAATTGAGAAAAACTGGAATCGCAAAAACAAAACGCCGTATTGGAATCAAGTTGTCGGCAGGCTTCCTCTACTGTATACCTTAAAACAGAGGGGTAGCAGTAGTTTAGAAAACTAGGATGAGATTATTTCAATTATTTCTGAGCTTAAAGATGAAGGTATTATAGAATAAAAGATAATGGTTATACAAAATGTTACCCTCAAGTATACTTTTCTATTTTGTTGTTGTATATTTGTATGTTAGAATATAAGTTGTCTAGTTTCAAATATATATGTTAGAATATAAGTTAATTAGTTTCAATAAAAAGTAAAATATTTATCTGTTTTATTTCTCCAGGTTAAGTCTTCAAGGTTCTCATAACTATAGATATTGTAAGAGGAAATCACGTAGAGTTTCAAAGTTATAAAAACGTATTACAAAACATATGATATATGTTATAGATATATATTTCGAAGGTGCTGAAAATAATTACAAATTAATATTAATCATACGAGTTTACTATATTCAACGATGAATATCCTACAAGAGTATATAGTATATTATTACATATCTGCGTATTTCGAAACCATTGAAAATGGATGATATATTGTAAAATAACGTTAAAATATGAGTTTACTATAGATACGACGAATATCTACATGGGGTAAAATTATACACAGTAAGAAGGCATATGTAGAAATCGTTTACAAGGTTAGTAGATATAAGGAAAAAGGTTAAAAATCAGTTCAAAATTACATTACGTCTAGAAAAGTAGAAAAAAATTGGGGTTAGAATTGTTGAATATTTGCATTTTTACCATATATCGTAGGTTTAATTTTTTTTATCTCTAATTTATATAAGGCGTTTTGTATAGATCAGGAGTCTCACGATAATTTATTGTCATATACTGAATGTATGAACATAAACCGATTGCGCCTATTCTTTCACCTCGTCAGTAGTTAGACTCGAACTTTATGATTTCATATATGAAGAATACGTTTAGTGATGAATACTCTGTGTTCTAGAATACTTGTATTGGGGCTAGGAAGCTTGATTTGAATACTACAATCTTGATCACGTGGTTGGAGTGTACTGATACCTCGATTGTGTGTATAGAAGTATAATGAGTATCCGTTATCGTATATTCAAATTAGTTGAATATATGTAGTACAACTTTATAGATTCTAGAATGTTCCTATCAATATTAGAACAATGAATGTAGACTGATGTGTATACCGATTCTCGCATATACGAACTTAGGAGCTAGCTGCTGACTCTGCATGACATTAGATGATTATGATAATGATAGATGATCGTGATAAAGAATGTTGTTATTTATAGCAGTGACTTTATTACAATTCTTACTAGAATATAATTGTATGATATCATATCATGATATGTACCTAAAATTCGATTACCTACAATTTGACTACCTAAATTAGACCTTAGTCTAAGAATAATGATGTGTTTTATCGTTATCTTATGATATCAGGAATGTATTATTTCTATTAATCTTTAGTTTAGCGTAGATATAAATTTCTTTGTATAGCTCAATAAATGATAGTTTATAGGGCTGTATTGACTTATATAACATTTCTCTCATATATGAATTTGTATATATCGAGTTAAAGTTAATGGATGAATACAACATAATCATTACTCTACGTATTCCGTGATTAAGACTTCAATAGTTGAATGAGTTATTCGTACAATTAAGCAAAAGCTGTATATGATTTAGTTGATAGCTCTGTATGACATTCAGAGTTAGATGTTGACTCTATCAAGTTTTAATTTGCTGATCTGAAGTTGTTGAAGACCTTCACTTCTGAGGGTAGGAGCATTCTAGATCTTGCTACCGTACGTGCTTTCATATACGATGAATACGTTTAACATAGAAATAGGTGAAAAACTATAATTTTGTTTTATCGTTTTATTTATAAAATTTTAATAATAATATGGAATGTTTGTATTGTACGATATGATGATGATAGGGTAAGTGAATTGTGAGCATTTAGCAGGCTTGAGTTTCTAACTGCAAATCTATAGGTTAGAAAATCATAAGAGTATTAGCATTGTTCATTGAATAGACTCTCTGCTTGATTTCATAACTTATTTGTTTTAATAAATAGACATTAGTCAAACGTTGGATATCCTCATGTCTTTACTTTACCTTCGATATATATTATATTTATTTATGATATCTAGTTAATGATATATGTTGCGATCCTGATTGAATGTAATCTTTTTTCCTGTAAGATGCTATAATAGCCGTAATTAATATTTCTTAATATATAGTTTAGTTTAATCCGTGTAAGATAGCAATTAGATGATTACCGTTTCTTGTAAAACGCTAGACTTGATATTAATTTCAATATGGCTACTATCTTTTTAATAGCTTACACTAACAACGCGTTTTATGATATATAAAGCAATAAAAGTCGCACCTTGCTATAATGGTATCAGTGTAAAACATTAATCCCTACTTATATATTTCCTGCTAATGATTCGCAGATAATCGAACTTTGTCTAATTAGGGGAAATCTACTAGCTATATAATAATATAAGATTTTATATTACATATCGGGTTTCAATATGGAATATGTTCATTTATGATATCTAGCTAATCCTATTACATATAACCGTATAAGGTTTTCATTAGATCAATTAAACAATCGCATATAAATATTTATAACCACTTTTTACATTATTATTCCAGTACACGTATCAAGCCAGCAATGTTTTAAGAAATCTGCTGCTTAAAATTCCTTTGCCGTAAATTTTAAATAAATTTTTAACTATACATGTGACTATATTGAAAGTAATTATATTTGCTTTCATAATGATCATGTCGGGTTAATAGCTTCTCGAGAATTAATATAGATGCTTAAATAATTCACTATAGATTTTTTTATACCGCATCATCCTACTACATATAACCATATAAGGTTTCCATTAAATCAATTAAACAATCGCGTATAAATATTTATAAACACTTTTTACATTATTATTCCAGTACACGTATCAAGCTAGCAAATACGTTTTTAATTTAAACATTAATGATAAATATATGTTTTCATCTAAGTTGAAACTGACTCAGGGTTAATCCGTGTAGAACCTAACGATGGAGAATAATTGTTATTGTAATAAACGTGAAACGCAAGACAATTTTAAAATATCAATATTTAAACGTTATAATTCTATAAAACCGAAGTTAGATGTTGACTCTATCAAGTTAATAATAATAGATATTTATAATTGATAAAGATTCATCTTTTGTGAAACCGATAATATTGGATAGGATCAAGAATAATCTCAAACCTGCATATACTACACATATTCAAGGAATGTTCTTCTATGAAAAACCGGGTGATTAATTACCATGTATGTAATTCAAACATTAATAATAATACTGAGGGTTGAAGTAAACTGTTTAATGTATCTATAGCAATTATAAATATTTACTGAAATATGTTTTGAATTTACAAAAGCATTATGTAATATTCCTTTTCTCTATAAATAAATAAATTATAGTTGTTTTGAACATAATGGTATGTTATGATAAGAAATGTTTGTCGGTCGTTGTATGAAACAATACATTTGAGAGATGTCTAATTAGGGAAAATCTGCAAGCTGAATAATAAGATAGGATTTTTATATTACATAACGGGTTTCAACATGGAATATATTCATTTATGATATTTAGTTAATGATAAATGTTATGATTCAAGTTAATAGATTGAATGTAATCTTCTTATCCTCAAAGATACTATAAAAGCCTTATGCTTCATAATTATTATTTCTTAATGTGTAGTTTAGTATAAGATAAAGTTAGTCATATAACTCTGTATTTTAATTATAATTAAGTGAATATATTTAGTTTAATGTTTCTATGTTAATGATCGAATATAATATTCTTTGCCTGTAAGATATTACTAAAAGTCCTTACTTAGTCTTGATAATTAGTATTTCTTAATAGGTAGTTTACATCTAACTTATACAGATTAATACACGGGTATATATTATATATATAGGTTTTAATATGTAATATATTAATTTATGATATTTAGTTACTGATAAATGTTATGATTCAAGTTAATAGCTTGAATGTAATCTTCTTATCCTCAAAGATACTATAAAAACCTTATGCTTCATAATTATTATTTCTTAATGTGTAGTTTAGTATACGATAAAGTTAGTCATATAACTCTGTATTTTAATTATAATTAAGTGAATATATTTAGTTTAATGTTTCTATGTTAATGATCGAATATAATATTCTTTGCCTGTAAGATATTACTAAAAGTCCTTACTTAGTCTTGATAATTAGTATCTCTTAATAGGTAGTTTACATCTAACTTATACAGATTAACACATGGGTAGATATTATATATAGGTTTTAATATGTAATATATTAATTTATGATATTTAGTTACTGATAAATGTTATGATTCAAGTTAATAGCTTGAATGTAATTTTCTTATCCTCAAAGATACTATAAAAGCCTTATGCTTCATAATTATTATTTCTTAATGTGTAGTTTAGTATACGATAAAGTTAGTCATATAACTCTGTATTTTAATTATAATTAAGTAAATATATTTAGTTTAATGTTTCTATGTTAATGATCGAATATAATATTCTTTGCCTGTAAGATATTACTAAAAGTTAGAGTGTACGGCATGTAGTTAAACCTAAAAGAGAAAAATAGCGGTTAAATGCAGGCCTTGTTAGTCGTATTCTATTGAGAGTGTTTTCAGGAATTGATTTGAATTCATATCAATATAAATGTTAATTAATTATTATTGAGATGAGATATGCAAATGATACCGTGAATTAATCTAATTAGCAAAAATGAGATGTACAAATGAGAGATGAGATATGCAAATAATGTATATGTGGTAATATCGCATGCTGGACCGTGTATAGGGGACCTTCTCATTAAATCAATTAAACAATCGCATATAAATATTTATAAACACTTTTTACATTATTATTCTAGTACACGTATCAAGCTAGCAATGTTTTAAGAAATCTGGTGCTTAAAATTCCTTTGCTGTAAATTTTAAATAAATTTTTAACTAAACATGAGACTATAATGAAAGTAATTATATTTGCATTGTTTTGAACATAATGGTATGTTATGATAAGAAATAGTTGACGGCCTTCGGATGAAACAATACATTTATTTGAGGTTTCATGTTGGCGTAGAGATAATCTTATAGATCCGGTTATGGTAACAATGTTAATTATGTTACACATTTTAAATGTTATGACTAATAGATTTATATTTTAGGAATGTCTGTAGTTGAAATGTTATATGCAGATGAGATATAGAAAATGAAATGCTTGATATGAACAGTCATCCTGATTGAGAATAATATTCTTTACTATAAGATATTACAAAAGTTATAGTGTACGACATCTAGTTAAACCTAAAACGGGGGAAATAGCGGTTAAATGCGGGCCTTGTTAGTCGTATTCTATTTAGAGTGTTTTCAGGAACTTATTCGAATTCATTATCAATATATGTTAATTAATTATTATTATAAAAATATTTATTTTTATTAGTGAAAGTTGTTTATGACGTTGGGATTTAAACAGGTCAAAATGCCATAGAGATAATCCGACAGTTGATTGACAGTAAGCGTTTAGAGGTACCTTGTATATTTGATTGTATAATGACAACATAAGATTTATTTTGAAATAAATTTATGAGAGAGAGAGAGATGAGATGTCTTTATTATAAAATCGTTATGACCCCCCGGACGATTGCATCAATCATAATGTAATATGTAGATTTGATCCGTATACGTGGTAATATCGCATGCTAGACCGTGCTAATCCGACAGATGATTGACAGTAACCTTTCGATGAAATCACGTTTAACGATGTCTGGAGCATCCTTGGAAGCATACATCATTTAAGAACGTTTATTCGAATATTATGATCACCTGGTTAGTTAGACGTGAGCGTAGAAGTATAATCATTTCGGTTGTAGCCCTAGGATGCCGCGATGTCTTCATTATAAAATCACTACGATCTCGGACTACTGCATCAATCATAATGTAATATGTAGATTTGACCCGTATACGTGGTAATATCGCACGCTGAACTGTGTATAACGCGAGCGCAGTGAGGTCACGCGCTAGACCGCGAATGACCTTGAAATTGACCGAAAATTACTACGTTGGACCTTAGCGATTTTCCCATGTTAATTTCCATAAGGATTGCCGCCGAACTGTTATAGCATATCTACTGGTAAATAATTTAAGATAAATCTACTGACAAAAACGAACCGTTACATCCCACCTTTCCTTCGATAAAGGGAGGAAAACTTTCAGATTTTCGACCGCTGTTGCCTACTTAATAGTCAGGACCACGGGTCTGTAGAAAACTAGACTTGTAGCTAAGCCTAAATAAATCCACCAATACTGTGAGTTAAACTAAATAATAAAAATAACATTACTGTTGATGACGAACCTCACCATTCAAAACCCACAACCAAAAAAAAATAATACAAACACAATCAACGTAAAATACGTATCTCCCAAACTCTAATCACTGAGCAAATCATACGCTGAGAAATAAGGTTTGAGATCTTGGACGTGCCATATCCCTTTCGGCTCATCATTGTCATCCTGCAACTCATAAGTCCAAGTTCCAATTTTTCTCTTGACGACAAAAGGGCTAATAAATTTGGGAGCCAATTTGGCGTTGAAGTTGAATGCAGCATTCGACTTTACTTTGTTCTTTTTCCAAACTTTGTCACCCACGATGTAGTGTACGGGCCTTCTTCTTAAATTATATGTCTTACGATTCTTTTCTTGAGCAGCCCGTAATTTTTGAACTTCATCTTTATACAACTTACGAAATCCAAGCTTACGATTGTTGACTTCGTTTTTCAATTCTATAGAATTTCTAGAGTTTATCTTTTGTTCATATTCATCTCCTGAACCTACATATTCTTTTCCAAAATTTATATAATACGGCGTATAACCAGTAGTTTCACTGCGACTAGTACGAATGGCGCATGCCAATGCAGATAATTTCCGATCCCAAGTTTTCTGATTATCCTTTATATACGAGGAAATCATTGTTTTCAGGGTTCTATTGGTACGTTCAGTAGGATCTGCTCTAGGATAATATAAGGGAGTAAAATTTATTTTAACCTTATAATCATCGACTAACTTCCTAAACTCACGACTTCGCATTTGCACACCATTATCCGAAATTAAGTAACGAGGTACACCATATACCAGAAAAATATCTTCCTCTAAATGTTTAACGACCGATTGCGCAGTACAATTTCTCAATGGTACAACATGTACATACTTAGAAAAATAATCTGTTATTACCAGAATATACTTAAAACCTTTAGTGGATCTTGGAAGAGGACCAATAAAATTAAGGCTAATCATCTGCCATGGTTGAGTTATAGTAGGCCTAGAACCCATTAAACCAGCAGGCGTTTTCTGTTCTGGTTTGTACTTAGCACAAATCGAACATGATTTAACATAACGTATTACGTCCGATTTCATTTTTGGCCAGAAGTATTTGCTTCGAATTCTCCAATAAGTTTTATAAATGCCCATATGTCCACTAGTAGGCAAATTATGACAACTATCTAATATGGTACAACGTTGCTCTTTTGGAACTACGATTTTCCATGCATCACCTTCCTGAGCTAATTCTGGAATTTTATTCGGAAGATACTTAAAAAGTTTCCCATTCTCAATTCTCCACTGTGGAAATTTCTGAGGATGATTCTCAATATTTTCTAACATCCGCAAATATCAACGATCTTTAAGGTCATTAACTACCTTGACACTGTCTACTACATATTCGACTGACCTCGACAGACAATCTGGAACGGCATGGTCTTTGCCTTTGGGATGTATTATTTTAAAATTATAAGGTTGCAGTCGTAATGACCACCTAGCAAGACGACCTGTAGGATTAGTTAATCTTTGTAACCATAACAACGAATAATGGTCGGTAATGACCGTGAAAGGAACAAGTTCTAAGTAACTTCTAAGCTTTTCCACTCCATAAATCACAGCAAGACACTCTCTTTCTGTGGTTGAATAATTTCTTTCTTGAGCAGTAAGCGACCTAGATATGTAGCATATAACTTTTTCTCCATCTTCATAGGGTTGCGATAACACAGCTGCGATACCAAAACCGGAAGCATCGGTTTGTAAGATAAAGGGCTTATTAAAATCTGGGCTAACTATGATCGGCGCTGAAACAAGACGCTGTTTAATATTATTGAATGCAAGTTCACATTCTTCGGTCCACATCCACTTTTTGCGTTTCTTAGTCAATTCAGTCAAAGGAGATATCAACGTTGCAAAATCGGGTACAAAGCGGCGATACCATGATGCCATTGCAATAAAAGACCTAATCTGAGAAACAGTAGTTGGAGCTTTAATATTGATTATACCCTGAACCTTTTCTGGATCAACGTGTAAACCATTTTTATCCACGACATAGCCAAGATATTTGAGTTGCGGTCTACAGAATTGACACGTTTCTTTATTAACGGTAAGCCCTGCATGATGTAACCTATCAAATACTTTTCCTAGTACTTCTAAATGATGCTCGAAATTTGGTGATATCACAATTATATCATCCAAGTATACAAAAACATGGGGTTGCAAATCAATACCCAAAACATTATCAACAAGTATTTGAAAAGTGGCTGGTGAGTTCGAAAGTCCAAAGGGTAACCTTTTAAATTGGTAAAGACTTCGACCAGGGACGGTAAAAGCAGTATATTCTCTTGAAGACTCTTTAACTGGAACTTGCCAATAAGCAGATTTTATATCAAGTGAACTAAGATATTTAGCACCACGAAGACTATCTAAAATGGAAGAAACATAAGGAATAGGGTAAGCATCTTTTTTAGTTACCGAATTTAATTGTTTATAGTCCACAACAAATCTAAAGGTTCCATCTTTCTTCGGAACAAGAATAACCGGCGAAGACCAAGCGCTTTTAGAAGGTTCTACCACATCATCCACCAACATCTTGTCAAGTTCTTCATTTATCAATTTTTGCTTAATTGGTGAAACTGGGTAGTACCTCTGCTTAATGGGGGCAGAATCAGTGACAATTTCATGTTCTACGAACGTAGTATAACCAAGAGAATTTCCCATCAAAGCACATTTTTCTTCAACGAGAGAATCCAACTGTTGTCGCTGAGAATCAGTAAGTACAGTTTCAGCTTGTAAAGAACAAACATCTGGAGGGGTTTCACTAGTAAAATGCCACTCACGTTGTCGCAAGTCTGGGACCACACCCATTTGATACCAAAAGTCAGCACCTAAGATTAAATTATGAGGCAACTGAGGCACAACCAACACATCTAAAACACAAAGTTTACCCAAAAGTTCAAAAGGTACGGAAACCTTTCCAAATACTTCGCAAGTCTGTCCATTTGCCACAGTACAATACGTATCCAAATTTTTAGTAATTTCAAGACCTTGTTGTAAAAACTTCCAACCTTCCCAACCAACAAGAGTACAAGAAGCTCCAGAATCTAAGAGTCCTATCATTTTACAATTGAAGATTTTGACTTCAAGATAGGGTCGTTTATCATTATCGACGTGAGTAAGAATATAATCCAACAATACCTTTTGTTGTTGCTTTACTAGATTAATAGAACAATTTTCAAGTGGACGATCTAAAACTTTTGAGGAACTCTGTCGTCCTATTGAGTCCTCGCAAATTCGTTTCCCGACCTATTCTTATTAAAATTTGGTCTACACTTAGGACAAGTTCTGACAGTTACGTTAGGATATTCGCAGCGATAACATCTTTTATTTAAAGGAGCTCGACAATTTTTTGCAATATGTCCCACTTCTTTACAATTGTAGCACACAATCTGGTTAGGAGTTTCAGATGAAAATCCAACAGCCTGACAAGAATAATCCCTACTTGTATTACGATTTGTACTTGAGCTAGACGCACAAGCCAACTCAGGTTCTACATAATTTTGTTTATGTTTTGTCGCAGGATGATAGTTGTCCGCTCTATACTTTTTCACTTCCAACTTCAAACATTCTGCTTCAAGTTCTTCTAAAGTAGTGACAACAGGGAGTTGCATAACATAAAATGGAGCTAAATTACGACATAGTATGTCAAGACGCACTTCTGAAGGCATCGAACCGTGACGATCAAACATAGCATTCATTATTGTTAAATAGTCTACAATACTTTCATTCTGTTCTTGGGTTCTCGATAATATATCTAGAAATAATCTCTGACGATAATCAGGAGGCATATAGTGCTTTAAGAGAAGAGCTGAAAATTATTTCCAATCACGACATCGTTTATGAGCTGCCCGAGCCCACATCAAAGCTTTCTCTTCAAAGAGATCTATGTAACCCAAATACAACTCTTGCTCGGAAACACCTCTAGCAATACGGAGTTTATCTAATCTTTGTAGAAAAGACACCACAGTCATACCCTTAGGATCACCTGAGAACTTTAGGTTCCACTTATAAATAGGAAGATAATTATTGGGAGACTTATGCGGAATATGAGGAGACATGAAGATATTATCTTCTGATTGAGAATTATCTGAAGAGAAATTTTCATCGGAATTGGCAGGTGGAGGTCCTGCACCAAGGAATGAACTAAGATGAGGATGCGTTTCATTCTTTTTGGCTGCTTCTTCCAATAACGTAAAAAGAGACGTTACTTTCGCAAGCCAGGTACTACGTAACTTAAGTTCCTCAGCACCACCAGTAATAGAGGCAAAATTCGAGAAATCAGACGTTTAAAACTTTTTGATTTCTTACTATCATGAAAATTGTTTATAGCATTTTCTAATTCTTGGTATTTACCATCTATGAGAGGATATTCAACATTACCTTTCAATGCATAATTAGGATAATTAACCAACGTACTCAAACCTTTGACTTTAAATAAAGGACTCAAAATTGATCTCATTTCTTCAACAGATTTGCTTTCATATTCAAATCCCCGGATTTTAAGTTCAAATTGCAATTCATCTTTACGTAAATGTCGAATATCAATTTGGTGTTCAGTCATATTGAGAAAATTTATACAAAACTCCAAATGAAGAAAAGGTTCTTCTAATATTAATCAAAACGATAAATATTGGCGAATAAGGAACGATTACCTACTCGTTCTATTCATACTCCTAAATCGTATTCTAAGTTCAGTTCACAAAAACTAAAGCCAAAATTTATAAGTTTTGGTAATCTAACTAGAAATAATAATAATCAGACTCAATAATATCTAGTCGAAATAGCAAAGCCTGTACAAGTATAAGCCCTAATAAGTTTTAGCAACTACAACAAACCTAATCAATAACAATTTAATCAATAAGCAAATTTACTTTAATAATAATTAAAGAGTAACATGCTAGGCAATCTGAAATCCTTCAGAAGCTTTGCTGTTGGTAGCTTAATCAGTAACAGAATCAAGCCAAAAATCAAATCGAAACAGAAACAGCAACGAGTAAAAAAAAACAAATTCGAGCCAAAAACAAAATTGAAACAGAAGCGAGCAAAAAAACGAGCCAAAACGAGCCCCACGTTGGGCGCCAATTTCTTATGTCACGCATCCTTACCATAGGATAAAGCGACGATAATTACCAAAGTAAACGATGGCTTAAAGTTGTGTCCTCCCGGACCAGCTATCAGTGGAGAAGGGCTGGATTCAAGTTGTAAGGGAGCGCCACTTAATTTTCCAAATAAGGACACAGCCACCATCGAACCACCAAAATTAAGAAAGGGGCACCAGATACTTACCGTCTCGGGGCTAAGTAAGTACTTGCTTATCATACCATTAAAAGGCCCATTCATAAACATAAATTTCCGTTTAATTAATATAATAAATACTTGAACATAAATAATTATGATAATAAGTATTGAGAGTAATTAATTGTATATTGAAACAAATATTAACTGTACTGTAAAATCTATTGAGAGGATTAAAAAAAAAGAAATGATATTATTGTATATCAGTCAGTATCAATTTATTGGTAATTGTTCTATCGAGAGCTGAATATAGTAGGTATTCTAATATGTAATTATAAAGGAAGTAACCCAAAAAAAATAAAATAACCACCACCAATGTTAGAACATGTAATAGGGGAGAGGGGTTAGCCGTCGTAAGCTTACGATTTACTCCTTCGCAAGTTAATGCAGTAATACTATGAGCAATTGGCAAACGTCGAGGTACCTTGAATAGTATACTTATTTATATGGGTAATTCATTTGAAAGATTGTTGCGTGTTACGCAATTGACAATTATAATCGGCGGTTACCACATGTAATATCTTCTATGTTTTGGTTTGAATGAAAGACTGTTTGCGGTTAATGAAAGCTTTATTATTTTACTTTTAAGATAAGAGAATAGATGCTTTAACTATTTGGTTTCTGATATTTTCTGACTTCGTTTACATTTCGTTGCCTTGGATACTACAAATTATTCAAGGCATCGGTGATCATTACAGTACTCTATGTCTATGGTATGTAACTTACGTTAAAACTTGAAGTTTGAGATTCGACTGGTTTAAGAGATATACGGTCTTTCAAATGTGAAAAATTCAATAAATTGGTTAAGTGAAGTATGCCTTATTTAAGTATTTTAATTACTATAATTTTAATTATAAATATAAATTGAATTAATTTTAATTAGTTATTTAGTATTTTGGGATGAAGTGTTTTAAGCTGACATTTGAAACGCGAGCAAGTCTGGTTACATAGTAAAGTAATTTTGAAATGGACCTGGAATTTATTTTAGGATAATAATTAGAGGTTTTCAACAGGCAAGAAAATTAATTTACAAAATATGTTAAATAATGAAATGGGAAATAATGAGAAAAAATTCTCCTTTATTAGAAGTGTTAGATATTTAGTTTTTGTTATGTATTGTATCTAGTTACCTATTTTCTGTATGTATTTATCCTTAGCAACGTGTTTGTTTATCAATCTTATCTGCCTTTGATAATGACACAAAGTGTCGAAACAATATTGTCAGGTTAAGATATTAATAAAACTTGTGAAACTTTAACTAATCTTTGTATTTATATTATATTTCATGATTATGGAGTTCCACAAAGTAAGGCTGGAGACAGTAAACGCTATGTTAAATAAGATTACAAATGTGTGTTATGTTTTTATCTTATTTTTTAGCTTGAACACAACTGTGAAACAGCACTAAGATATCTTCGCATAATGATACTGAAATAGTGTATAAACATCTAGTTGCTGCACATGGCTGTGAGGGACTGAGCTTTCTCAGCACGTTTGCCACTGGCACCCACACTCTATCTTGACATGATATCGTGAATGACGTTCTAGGTCCACATAGGTAATCTTAATATCTTCAATGACTCCTAGCTACCACTGTTCATCAAAAACACAGGTGATGATGTCACTTTCCTGAGTGTTAGAAACTGCTTTCTAATGATAAAGGTATTTGTCTATTTCGCGTATACAAAGATTACTTTGTGACACTGTTTTGGCGAAAAACAGTTACACAAAGTGCTACTTTGTGCAACTGAAAGTAGTGATTTTTTTATTTGTAAGGCTGGCAGTAGGTAAGTAAATTTTGCTGCCAGCCTACTCTGTCATGTCATTCTGTCAACGAAGTCCAGCGTCAGACGTAAATACGTAATAAGCAATAACACAGCTATATTCTGATTTCAAGATCAAAATTAGATTAAAAAGTCAAAACGTATATCGCTTGTCGATATTGAGGTAAGTTTAATTGAGTTGAATGATGTACACCTATATTTCATCAAATATTTTTTTCAGTTTTTACCTACTAATGGGAACATAAACAAGGTGTTAGGAAGAATATAAAAAGGAAAGGAATAATGCTCGACAACCAACCCGCGGAAGTATTTTGGGGGCACATTATCCAAAAGAAAAGCACTTTCCCGTGATAGGTACTAATAAGTATTCATTAACTGGCGCCGTTTTGAAAATTTGAATGTTATGATGCTCAGAAATAACAGCGAGAATAATGAAACATTTCATTTTAAGGAGCTTTAAACTCAAACAAAGCGCGGCTAATAGCGGATTTCCTACGAAAATGCGCCGAAAAGCTTGTTGGTTTTCCGAATCAAGTTGATGGTCGTGAATCCCGTGTCCGTCCCTACTCAAATTTCATTTGCATTGTTTAGATTTAGAGGTTAGGTTAGTTATTTTCTATTGTTGTATGTTAAGCAGTTTTGATGTATTAAAATGTTTATTGTAATAGAAACAGTAAAACCTTGATTGAGTACATGATTGTCTTATCAAAATAATTATTTATAATAAAAATACATTTTTATCTTATATCAGAAGAAACAACTAAGCTGTCACATTTTTTAAACTTGAATTTTTTCCTGCCTACGTGATTTTTTCAAAATGACAGTGGATGTCATTGTATGCGTTATCAGTTATTACCAACATTACCACATCAAAAATACCCGCGTGTACATTTTCCCATTTCTTTAAAGTAAATTGTAAATTAAGGCGAAATAGACAAAGTAGTATGTAAAACACGTGTTACAATTCCTTTTTGTAATACTCGTATATAGCTTAACTCGCCGCTTCGCGGCTCGTTAAACAAACTTATACTCGTATTACAAACATCGTCATTGTAACACTAGTTGTACAATATACTATTTTTATATACTCTAGTGATTGCTTTTTTATGGATTTTTAAAAGAATGCTGCAATAACACCTAAATACGAGTATATACAGTGTTTGACAAAGTTAGATCCATATGAGAATTTTTGAATATACTGATTGGAAAAAAACTTTGTGGGGTAATCACATCTGCGCTAAAAAATACTTAAAATACGTCATGTCAAAGTTGACAGGAAACATTAGGTATCTGTCAAAAAAGCCATTTAAAAAAAACCGCAAAAAATGACCTTATTTGTTAAAATATGGTCATTGTTTTAACATTCTTTAAACTGAAAAAAATCTATCATTAAACCTGCTTTAAATGAGTGGAAAGGCAAGAAGTCATAGAATATTTTGATAATAATAGTCAATGATGTAGGTATTTTTGACAAATATTAAAATTATCAAGAAAAAAATGGAACGTTCTAGATTATTTTCCAATTTTCAAGAAAATAGCTTATAATTTTATTAATCTTTTTTTATTAAGCCACGTTTGAATAAAAACAAGAATTGTTGTAATCATAATTTAAGCAATTTAACACGATACTACTATTTGGAAAATAGTCAGTTACGGGGGTGTATTAAAAAATGTTAAAAAAACAAAATTTACCTGATGTCGGAATATCTCGTTAAGATTGGTATGCAAACGTAAAATGTCATTAGAAACATTTTTCCTTAATAAGATTTTTCCATATTTTAACAAATAAGGTTTTCGCCGATTGTTTTTAAAAATAGCTAATTCGACAGATATCTAATGTCATCTGTCAACTTTGACATGGCGTATTTCAAATATTTTTGGAAGCAGACGTGATTGCCCCACAAAGTTTTTTTCCACTCAGAATATTAAAGAAATTTCCTATATGAATCCAACTTTATGACAGCCACTGTATATGATAATATTTCACATGATACTGCATTTCATGGTACTTGTAGATAGAACTCACATCATGGGAAACTCAAGAAACAGACAAATGGTGTTCTTGTTCACCGAACTCCCTGATTTAATACCTATAGTACTGTCCCATAAACACTTTGTTCAAATTTCTTCCTTGCATAGATACGCATGAAATGACATTAAATTACTTTTTCCGGATTTTTTGGATTAAGAATGGCCGAAGTAGAAGTTTTTGAAAATTTCGATTTTTGGCAAATTGTGCTACCTAGAGTCACTGCATCTGGTCACCTAGGCCAGTTGGTCGATCAGAGTAACGCAAACCGCCGCCATATTGGGGCAAAGAAGGATGATTTTTAACAATGGATAAATTAAAACCACGTTTTACGTGTTTGACATATTAGAGGTTTGCTCTTTCAGAATAGAAAAAACCTTTTAAAGTAAACGTGGATTTGATTAAATTCAAGACAGAACAAATAATGAACAATTTCGTGCTTCGTTTGCCCCAATATGGCGGTGGTTTGCGGTACTCTGATCGACCAGCTGGATTAGGTAACTAGATGCAGTGACTCTACTGCTACCCGTCACTGTACACCATCTAACTAAACTTGTCATAACTCCCTTGGTTTTTGAGTTGTCTGGCTCATCTAGGTGTCCGATTAAAGCTAGTTTTTGGATCTTTCAAAGTATATCAATAAACGTGCAAGGACACTACACAGTAGAAAAGTAGCAGACTCCAAAGGCAAATTTTAGCGTTTCTCAAAATCTTGACATTGCTCTTGTGTTACAACTATCACCCTGTTGAAACTTTTTTTGTATAGAATCATCTTAGTATATGCTTGGTATAGTTAAAAAAATAAAAAGAGTTTTTTTAGTTTTGGAAAAAAATTATTTTTGGAAAAAATTGCTTTCAGAGCCTGCTACCTTTCTACTGTGCAATGTATCTGTACGTTATACTATGAACTATCTTATTTACTCTATATACTTACTCTACACTCTTATACTGTATACTCTTATATACCCTGAAAGATTCAGAAAAAAGAAAAATTAGAAATGACACCGGAGGAAAGATGGGGATGCTTTTAAAGAAACAGTACACAACAAAACAGAGTAGTATGTGGAAGAAATAAAAATAGTAAACATATCGAAAGAACAAAATGATGAAATAATGAAATAAAAACAATAGTAAAAGAAAAGAAAGATGCCTGGAAAAATACATACAAACTAACACACACATCGATAGAGAAAAGTATATTAGAAAAAGAAATGAGATTATAAAAATAAAAATAGCAAAAACAGTAATTAATACCAACAAGGTAGAACAAGATTATAAATTTACAATTTATAATGTTGTGCGTTTAAAATAACGGTAACTTTAATTAATTAATTTGATTTCTAGGCTTCTATAAATTAACTTGTAGGTGAAATTATTACGTAACTAATACTGACAGTGATTTTTTCTCTAGCAATGAAGTAGCTTTAATATTTTATTGGATATTATTCCTATAGTTCAAGAATGAAGTTGTTAGTAAACCTTAGAAGAGAGAATTAATTATTTAATCATAATTCTTGCAGACTGCAACACTTTTCATTAACCATTTGATGGATAAAGTAGTAATTCTTAAATATATAAAACTTGTTCTTACTACACTTACTAGTACTATTATGCCTGCGGTTGTCTTGTGTGTTTATTAGTATGTTTGTAAACCTGCACTCAGTATACTGTTAAGAGATTGGACATAACAAACCTCTTGATAAAGAAAGTAAAAGTAAAGATTATGTGTTCGTAAACGTTAATTGCACATTTTTTACATATTAAGTGTACATTAAACACAGCACTAGCTTCAGAAGGCGGTGTAGTCGTGTAGTATAAACAGTTGGTAAACAGCAAAACAAAAAAAAATTAGTATGACAAGTAAAAAAACTGTTGATTCCAGCTAGCTCGTCACAAAGAACATATTTCTCTGTCATATGAGACATACTACTCAGAATATTGCCAGAAGAAGTAAGCTTCAGTGGTAACACCAGTAGAGTTAAGTATACTTGCGACTACTAACAGCATTGTTGTGGATGTCATTCATGAAAGAAATGTCTATGTAGTTAGTTAAAAGATAATGTAAGACATAAAAATGTAAACCTTGAAAAATTACTCAAAATACGCTATTACAATAAAGGACAATATGCATTTTCTAGTATCAACTAATATAAAAAACCTTCATCTAAAATATCTTAAGTGATTCCAAACAAACAGTTATTATCAATAAAGGTTAGTGATTCGTCTCAAAACGCATATCCTAAACACATGCTTAATGCAACTATTACACCTAATTGTAGTAAGCAATAAGGTATTAATAATAATTTTGGCAATTTCACGGTTAGCCTTGGATTCCGGTAAAGAAAACTCTTCCGAATTAAATTTTACCAGCCAGGGATTACAGATTCAATGTAAAGTAGAATGGACTGGAAATGTTTCAAATACTTCCAATAAAAGGTAACATCAGTTATCAATAGTACCAAAAGCGTTAGTTGTAGATTATAACCCTGGAACCCACAGGCAAGCCAAAATCACATTTATAATAATTACACTAGAATGAAAACCACGTTTTCTATAGTAGAATTTCGTGTAGATTCGGAAGATCGTACTCATTTTTTAGGTTAACTTGGATTTTTTAAATATTTGCATAAAACCACTTTTTCGCATACTTACAATGCAATACACCCTATATGCATATGTAACAACTTTATTTCTCATTGTAGTGAATCCAAATACAACTTAGACGAAGTTTCTGGGTCGTTATGGCAGGATATATGAGAAAAATATTTTCATCAACTTTCTTCTGCATTTTAATAATAATAATAATAATTTATTGCCCAACAGATAAATCCAATTATAGGACAAAACAATAATCAAATAGTAAATTAAGATAAGTAAATGTAACATTTTCTTAACTTTAACTAACCAAAACTGCAAAGAATTAATCGGCTAAGTAATTTAAGTCTAAGTATATCGAGATTGGACATGTTTTGTTGTAGTTAGTTATAGCAAATTTTTCAAAACTATGAAAATTTTGCTTTTTCTCATTTATTAATATTTATGGATAATAATTAATACATAAATTTTTTTTTATATTTACGTGTCCTAATGAAATTTTTTAGAATACTGGAAACAGTAACATTTTATTTTATAAAGTTGATATCACTGTTAGGCAGCTGTTCTTAGAATGTCAAAGTTATCTTATTTACACTACACAGTGAACTTTTGTAACTCGAATGCAACGATCACTAACCCCGGCTCCACACATGCGTATACGAATATTCGTGTGCAAACACGAATATTCGTGACTGAATGTTCGTTTGCGAATGTATCCGAAAAATTCCCTACACACTTCGCATACTGTAACCGAATATTCGCGTATAGTGTATAGAGCTTAGACGAATGTTTGATCCCTTTGACTCGCGATAATTTACCGCTACAATACGGATCGTGCTCGTGTTCGTGGACGAATAGCAAATACTTGTATACGAATACAAAAATTCCATCCACACTTCACGTATTTGTGTACAAATAACAAACATTCGTCAACGAATAACGCATGTGTGGAGCTGGGGTAAGCTATGTACCATTGCAAGACGCAGCGCGCCGTCGCACACTGGGGTTTTTTACCCATTTTGCTGGTCAAAAGTGATATTAAAAAGTTGTATAATATTTTATTTTCGGCATGTACTTTTTAAAAGGGATCATCAGGCTAACTGAACCTACATAAGAACAGCTCATAAAACAACAGATGCGTCTTTTTTCTTATTTCGAATCTCAACGTTACCAAATGCGGTTGTGTAGTCATTGCCTATCACTAATTATTTAGGTATTGTCAAATAGTGGTTTAAAGTTTATTATTTAATGTAAAATCATTATTCAACTTAACAAAAAATTAATTTCAACTAAAAATATATATATAAATATATATATATATATATATATATATATATATATATATATATATATATATATATATATATATATATATATATATATATATATATATATATTAATCTATTAACATAAATGGAATAAGCGTATATAGTTATTTTTATATCTGGTTTATTTTATTTGCCAATATTTCGAAGAATTGTTATTTTCTCTTCATTTTCAAGGCGCTACGAAAAACAATAACAGAAATGAGCAAATATATAAAATTAACTTATCTAAAAATACTTACAAAAATTAACAAGATATTAACCTAAAATAGTCCTAATAATTATACAAATAAAATTTTTTAAATTACAATATGTCTAAAATTCAAATTTTTTTTGTGGGAAAATTTTTTTGTTTTAAAATAAAAATAACAATAATTGCTACTAGATTAATTTCTTTATGAAACATGTGTGTGTGGAAAAGTTGATGTGTTTGTGTGAATACAATAATGTGTGAGTGTGAAATTTCCATGTACATGTGAAAGGTGTTAAATTAAGTAAGTAATAGGTGAGTGTGTATATGTATTATGTGTGTGTGTGTGTGTATGCATGCGTGATTATGTGTGGTTTTATTACTAGTGTATGTGTGTTGTCTGTGTGAAAAACTAAATAAATACATAAAAAGAGAAAACTTAACAAATTAAATATGATGATCAAGTATTCTTAAATTTAGGTTTAAAACTAATTAATAAATTATATACCGCACTTAAATTATTTATGTCTGTTCTATGATTCATTGAATTTTGATCATTATAAATGTGGCACATTTCCAAAAATGTTCTTTTTTCTTTATTAGCTTCAATATCTAAAATTTTTACATCTTTATAATTAATTAAGTGATCATTATTATTTACATGTAAGCTTAAGGCAGTCGAGTTAGGTTTAAGTCTATTGTCACTTCTGTGTTGTGTAAGTCTTTGTTTAAGTTTTTGTCCTGTCTGTCCAATGTACGTCTGATCACATTGTGTGCAATTTAATTTATAAATCACATTAGATAAATCAATATTTGGAACTGTGTCTTTTAGTTTACTAAATATTTTGTTTATAGTGAAAGGAATTGTATTTGTTATTTTAATGTTACTATTTTTAAAAACGTTTGTCAATTTAGGTGTTAAATTTTCAATGTAAGGAAGTACGTTAAATTGGTTTTCATGATTAGAATTGGTTTTAGGAAGTTGGATATTTGTTATAGTGTTGTTATTATAAATTAGTCTATGTATCAAGTTGGTCGGGTAAGAATTGTCATGTAAAATGTCACATAGTTTTTTTAAATTGTCATTAATGTATTCAGGATGTGAAATTTTAATTATTCTATTTTTTAAACCATAAATAAAATTAATTTTAGTTTTCCAAGGGTGTTTTGAAAAATAATTAATGTAACGTTTAGAATTTACAGGTTTTTGGTACCATGTTAACTTTAAGATGTTAGAATTTGTTCTAATTATTTTTGTGTCCAAAAAGGGAATGGAATTGTTTTTTTCTGTTTCAGCCGTGAATTGTATATGGTTATTAAAGCTATTAAAGACTTGAAGAGTTTCTTCCATAGCATTAATCGGAACAGCACATACAATGTCATCAACATATTTTTTTATAAATGGAAGTTGGAAATTTAATTTAGGAATGCAATTATCTAAAACATAATCCATAACAAAACGCGCAACAACTGGACTAAAATTACTACCCATAGGAATTCCAAATATTTGAGAATAATGTTTTTCATTGTATTGAAAATAACTGGATTCAAAAAGGAATTCAATAATTTTGATGAAAGTTTTTTGGTCAATTTTACAGTTATTTTTGATAATGTTCCAGTTATGATTTATAGCTAAGATCGTTAGATCTTTTGGTATGTTAGTAAAGAGTGATACCACATCTAAACTTAGAAGTACAAAACCAGCCGGTAATTGAAAATTGTTAATAAATTCCGAAAAATGAAAAGAATCTTTAATATAATATTGGTTTTCTTGAAGAGATGAAGTTAAAATACTGGTAATAAAAATAGAAAGTTTTTCAGTGGGTGAATTATTACACGCTACAATAGGACGCAATGGAACACCAGTCTTATGTATTTTAGGTAATCCATATATGCGTGGAGAAATACTATTATAAGTGTAAAGTGATTTCGTTTCTAAATCATTAATAAAGTTTTTATGTTTTAAAGTTTTTATCAGCTGATTTGTTTTATTTTGAATACTATTAGTAGGATCTCTATTTAAGGGAATATAAAAATCTTTGTCATTTATGAGATGAATCATTTTGTCATTATAATCTTGTCTAGTCATTGTAACAGTCACATTTCCTTTATCAGATTTAGTTACTATTAAATTATCATTATCATGTAAAAACTTTTTAGTTTTGCAAAGATTCTTATACATTGTGTCACATTTTAATGACTTTTTATTAACAAAATTTGTAATAATATTAGTAACTTTAGACCTGTATAAATTTCTTTTTGACTCTTCTGTTTTCAAGATGACAGTTTCTAAATCTGCCAAAATCTTCTTAACTGAAATATCATTAATAGATGGCGTTATAGCAAATTTCGGACCCAATGCTAATAATT
Source organism: Agrypnus murinus (assembly GCA_929113105.1). NCBI lineage: Eukaryota > Metazoa > Arthropoda > Insecta > Coleoptera > Elateridae > Agrypnus > Agrypnus murinus. The sequence continues at coordinate 1,555,541 of OV816024.1, forward strand.
CTTGAATTTCCACAGGAATATCTATATCTGTTAAGTTTTTAAACCAACCATCTTTTATTATAATTTTTTTCTTTGCTTTTTCTATTAAGTTGTTAAGTTTTTTAATATTATTTTTCTTTATTTTATTAAATCTTCGATTGTAATTAAGATGTTGTCTTCTCTCAAATTCCTTTACAATCGCATCTGGTAAAATTTCATTTTTAATTGTGTTAATGTTAGTTTCTAGTCTATGGACTTCTTTATGTGCAAAATTTATTTCAATTTTTAAAACCGTGTTTTGTGTTTTCTTAATAAAATTAAAATCACCTCCATTATTATTAATAATATAACAAATATTTTTCATGCAATGAGAAATATTTGAAGGAATAACTTCATTACTTTTACATTGTAAAAGAAAAATTTTTCGATTCTTGAACGAAGATAGTTTTTTTAATATTTTTGCCCATTTCTTTAATAAAAGAGTTGTATTCACTCCATACAACGATGTAATATCTTGGAAAAAACCCATGTATTATAATATTGTAGACTTTTAATTAATGGCTTTTATAATTATATTAATCTATTAACATAAATGGAATAAGCCTATATAGTTATTTTTATATACAACACAGAAGTGACAATAGACTTAAACCTAACTCGACTGCCTTAAGCTTACATGTAAATAATAATGATCACTTAATTAATTATAAAGATGTAAAAATTTTAGATATTGAAGCTAATAAAGAAAAAAGAACATTTTTGGAAATGTGCCACATTTATAATGATCAAAATTCAATGAATCATAGAACAGACATAAATAATTTAAGTGCGGTATATAATTTATTAATTAGTTTTAAACCTAAATTTAAGAATACTTGATCATCATATTTAATTTGTTAAGTTTTCTCTTTTTATGTATTTATTTAGTTTTTCACACAGACAACACACACACACTAGTAATAAAACCACACATAATCACGCATGCATACACACACACATAATACATATACACACTCACCTATTACTTACTTAATTTAACACCTTTCACATGTACATGGAAATTTCACACTCACACATTATTGTATTCACACAAACACATCAACTTTTCCACACACACATGTTTCATAAAGAAATTAATCTAGTAGCAATTATTGTTATTTTTATTTTAAAACAAAAAAATTTTCCCACAAAAAAAATTTGAATTTTAGACATATTGTAATTTAAAAAATTTTATTTGTATAATTATTAGGACTATTTTAGGTTAATATCTTGTTAATTTTTGTAAGTATTTTTAGATAAGTTAATTTTATATATTTGCTCATTTCTGTTATTGTTTTTCGTAGCGCCTTGAAAATGAAGAGAAAATAACAATTCTTCGAAATATTGGCAAATAAAATAAACCAGATATAAAAATAACTATATAGGCTTATTCCATTTATGTTAATAGATTAATATAATTATAAAAGCCATTAATTAAAAGTCTACTATATATATATATATATATATATATATATATATATATATATATATATATATATATATATATATATATATATATATATATATATATATATATATATATATATAATGATTTTACATTAAATAATATTTAGAATGCAAATTCATATAGAAAAAGTCATCGACTCTGCTGGGACTCGAACCCAGGACCCTCCACTGTCTAGGTGGTATCTCTACCAACTGAGCTACAGAGTACGACTACCAGCATAGCGAGAAATTTTCCATATGAATTTGATGTTTAAGCAGACATACAAAGTAACTAGATATTTTTTTTTTTGAATATTATTAATGAAGATCAGCAAGTCGCATGACAACAACATCAATATTCAAAGTATCTAGATTATTTTTAATCATTCCGAAAGGAAATTAATTATATATAAATTTTAGTTGAAATTAATTTTTGTTAAGTTGAATAATGATTTTACATTAAATAATATTTAGAATGCAAATTCATATAGAAAAAGTCATCGACTCTGCTGGGACTCGAACCCAGGACCCTCCACTGTCTAGGTGGTATCTCTACCAACTGAGCTACAGAGTACGACTACCAGCATAGCGAGAAATTTTCCATATGAATTTGATGTTTAAGCAGACATACAAAGTAACTAGATATTTTTTTGAATATTATTATTCAACTTAACAAAAATTAATTTCAACTAAAATTTATATATAATTAATTTCCTTTCGGAATGATTAAAAATAATCTAGATACTTTGAATATTGATGTTGTTGTCATGCGACTTGCTGATCTTCATTAATAATATTCAAAAAAAATATCTAGTTACTTTGTATGTCTGCTTAAACATCAAATTCATATGGAAAATTTCTCGCTATGCTGGTAGTCGTACTCTGTAGCTCAGTTGGTAGAGATACCACCTAGACAGTGGAGGGTCCTGGGTTCGAGTCCCAGCAGAGTCGATGACTTTTTCTATATGAATTTGCATTCTAAATATTATTTAATGTAAAATCATTATTCAACTTAACAAAAATTAATTTCAACTAAAATTTATATATAATTAATTTCCTTTCGGAATGATTAAAAATAATCTAGATACTTTGAATATTGATGTTGTTGTCATGCGACTTGCTGATCTTCATTAATAATATTCAAAAAAAAAAAAAATATCTAGTTACTTTGTATGTCTGCTTAAACATCAAATTCATATGGAAAATTTCTCGCTATGCTGGTAGTCGTACTCTGTAGCTCAGTTGGTAGAGATACCACCTAGACAGTGGAGGGTCCTGGGTTCGAGTCCCAGCAGAGTCGATGACTTTTTCTATATGAATTTGCATTCTAAATATTATTTAATGTAAAATCATTATTCAACTTAACAAAAATTAATTTCAACTAAAAAAAAAAAAAAAAAAAAAATATATATATATATATATATATATATATATATATATATATATATATATATATGAATAGAAAGATTAATGCGCGTATATAGACATATAACAAAGGGATAATAATGGGAATTCGCGCAATAGATTTATAAGAGGAAGTTAGTTGCAGCCGTATACACGTGTTTCGCACTTATTAGTGCTCATCAGTACGGCATAGCAGATATATATATATATATATATATATATATATATATATATATATATATATATATATATATATATAATAAGAAGCAGAGGTAGCTCAGTGGGCATGGCACTTGACTACCAAGCTTAAGGTCCTGGGTTCGAATCCCAGGGTAATTGGCATTTTTAAATTATTTAAGGCTTCTAGGTCGACTCAGCCTGTGAAAATGAGTACCTGGGAAATCATTTCCCAGGGTAATAATAGGCGGTCGGTGCGTAGAGCTAGCCACTTTGCCACCCTTGAGTGCCGTACGGCTCGAGAGATAGCGGCCTGCCCTGCTATTATTGTTATAATATTATTAAGGGGACTATTATTATTATATCATTATTATATATGTATATATATATATATATACATATATATATATATATATATATATATATATATATATATATATATATATATATATGATACTTCACTACTTTTCCGGGTTTCACTCCGCGTATTCACTATTCGGCTCCTAGAGGAACCAGACAATGGTTGACGACGTTTCGGCAAGATCACACTTGCCATCTTCAGGTCACTTCTAACTTCCTTCTGCTTCGCGTGGTTACACGATGTAGACTGACGTCTTGCTGCTGCGGTTGGTCTTTATATACGGTTACGGTGTTGCGCATGGTTGCGGTCGGCTGGTTTTTGGCGCGGCTGCGTGTCATTGGTCTCGCTTGATCCGGTGGCTTTCTCTCGCTTTCCCTTTTATCGTTCTGCTGTGCTGGTTTTCGCTTCTTGACGGTGATGCTGGTTATAGCTGGTTTCCAAGCTGATGGTAGTCGCTGTGTATCGTCCCTGGTATTAAGATTGTTCGGACGTTTCTCGATCTCAATGGCTTCTCTTATGGTTCGTCGGGTCTTATGTTGTATATTCGCTAAAACTTTTGTATTGTCGAAATCTATGTTATGAGATGTACCACTTACATGTTGTGCTAGTGAAGACGTTCTCTCATTTTTGTTAACTGCATTTTGGTGTTCTTCTCTTCTTGCTTGAATTCTTCTGTTGGTCTGCCCTATGTAGGATTCCCCGCAGTCTTTACATGGGATCTCGTATACTCCTTGGCTTTCTAGTGGTATTTTAGTTTTTGCGGATGGAAGCATGTTTCCAATCTTCTTGTCGGTGTTGAAGATGGTGTCGATGTTGTGTTTTCTCAGCACTCTACTTATTTTGTCCGTGGTCCCTTTGATGTACGGTAAGTGCGCTTTGGATACCGATGTTTCTTCTTCCTTTGGCTTTGGGTCCCTTGGTGTTAACGCTTTCTTGATATTTCTGGAAGAGAAACCATTTTGTTTTAATGCCAACTTCACCTGTTCTAGTTCTTGATGTTTATTATCGTCATCAGTCAATCGTTGTGATCTGGTTATTAATGTCTTGACTACTGACTGTAGTTGCGCTGGGTGGTGATGTGACTGCGCGTTCAGGTAGCGATTTGTGTGGGTTGATTTTCGGTATACTGTGTATCCCAGGCTGCCGTCTTCCTTCTTGATTATAGATACATCTAGGAAAGGTAGTTGATCGTCCTTTTCCATCTCCATTGTGAATTTGATCTTCTGGTGTATGTTGTTTAGATGCTGTAAGAAGGTCTGCAGTTTCTCTTCTCCATGGGTCCATATAATAAAAGTATCGTCTACGTATCTTAGCCATAGTTTAGGTTTGTCACTTGCCGTTTCTATTGCTCGGACTTCTAATTCTTCCATGAATAGGTTCGCTATTACCGGCGATAAAGGTGATCCCATAGGTGCTCCTTCCACTTGTTTGTACCGTTGATCTTTGTAGATGAAGTAGGTGTTGTTTAGGCAGTGTCTTGTTAACTCGATGATTTCATTTGGGACTTGGTATTTCCGTTGTATCATATCTACTGCTTCTTTTACTGGAACATTCGTGAATAAAGAGGTTACATCAAAGCTTACTAGCAGATCTCCTGGTGCCACTGTTACGTCTTTTATACGCTCGATGAAGTGGCTTGCGTTCTTTACGTAAGATTCGGCTTCTTCGGCATAAGGTTGCAGTTGCTTGGCCAGGAATTTCGCTAGAGGTTGCAGTGGTGATCCAATGGAGCTTACGATGGGTCTTAGTGGTACACCTTCCTTGTGGACTTTTGGTAATCCGTAGAGCTTAGGGCATGATGACGACTTCTCTCTCGGAATTAGTTGTAACTGTTGTTCTTGACTGAAACTGCAGGCTTTTATTTTGGCTTTAGTGGTCTTTTCCAAATATGTTGTAGGATCCGTTGAGATTGTTTGGTATCCAGGATCATTTAGTAAGTTTTCTATTTTTCTTTCATATTCACCCTTATCCATGACTACGGTTGCGTTGCCTTTGTCTGCTGGTAACACGATTACGCTAGTATTCGCCCGTAGGTCGCGTAAAGCTTGGATTTCTTCGTGGGATAAGTTCTTCTTCGGTGGCTTGGCTGTTCTCAGTATACGTGACACGTCTTGACGTATAATTTCGGCGGTATTTCCTGGGATCCCTGTTATTGATGCTTCGACTCCGCAAATAATGTTTTCTATTGGAATCCGATTTGGCGCTACTGCATAGTTAAATCCTTTCGATAGCACGCTATGTGTCGCTTCATCCAGCGGTAGATCTGAAAGATTGAAAACTACCTTCTTTGGTTCAACTTGGTGGTTGATGTACTTCCTGGGCTGTTGTTCGGCTTGTAGCTTCTCAAATTTCTTTTTCTGGTTAGAAGTTGTCAAATTAGCGTCAGTTTCTGCGCGAAACTCCGTGAGGTTATCTAGTGTTGACCATAGAGCTGGATGAATTGTGTTACTTAAACGTAGGTGTAACTGTAGTAGCTCGATGTTGATGCTATTTAGCGCCCTTCTGGTATCGTGAATTGCTTCTCTTGTCAATGCTAGGCTTGCTCTTCTTAAGATGTTCCTCGTTTGGTTGTTATTTTTGTGGAACGTCAGCTTCATGGAATTTGGTATTATATTCTCGTGCAGTAGCACTATGCCGGTTTGGCGCTACTATGCAGTAGCGCCAAACCGGATTCCAATAGAAAACATTATTTGCGGAGTCGAAGCATCAATAACAGGGATCCCAGAAAATACCGCCGAAATTATACGTCAAGACGTGTCACGTATACTGAGAACAGCCAAGCCACCGAAGAAGAACTTATCCCACGAAGAAATCCAAGCTTTAAGCGACCTACGGGCGAATACTAGCGTAATCGTGTTACCAGCAGACAAAGGCAACGCAACCGTAGTCATGGATAAGGGTGAATATGAAAGAAAAATAGAAAACTTACTAAATGATCCTGGATACCAAACAATCTCAACGGATCCTACAACATATTTGGAAAAGACCACTAAAGCCAAAATAAAAGCCTGCAGTTTCAGTCAAGAACAACAGTTACAACTAATTCCGAGAGAGAAGTCGTCATCATGCCCTAAGCTCTACGGATTACCAAAAGTCCACAAGGAAGGTGTACCACTAAGACCCATCGTAAGCTCCATTGGATCACCACTGCAACCTCTAGCGAAATTCCTGGCTAAGCAACTGCAACCTTATGCCGAAGAAGCCGAATCTTACGTAAAGAACGCAAGCCACTTCATCGAGCGTATAAAAGACGTAACAGTGGCACCAGGAGATCTGCTAGTAAGCTTTGATGTAACCTCTTTATTCACGAATGTTCCAGTAAAAGAAGCAGTAGATATGATACAACGGAAATACCAAGTCCCAAATGAAATCATCGAGTTAACAAGACACTGCCTAAACAACACCTACTTCATCTACAAAGATCAACGGTACAAACAAATGGAAGGAGCACCTATGGGATCACCTTTATCGCCGGTAATAGCGAACCTATTCATGGAAGAATTAGAAGTCCGAGCAATAGAAACGGCAAGTGACAAACCTAAACTATGGCTAAGATACGTAGACGATACTTTTATTATATGGACCCATGGAGAAGAGAAACTGCAGACCTTCTTACAGCATCTAAACAACATACACCAGAAGATCAAATTCACAATGGAGATGGAAAAGGACAATCAACTACCTTTCCTAGATGTATCTATAATCAAGAAGGAAGACGGCAGCCTGGGATACACAGTATACCGAAAATCAACCCACACAAATCGCTACCTGAACGCGCAGTCACATCACCACCCAGCGCAACTACAGTCAGTAGTCAAGACATTAATAACCAGATCACAACGATTGACTGATGACGATAATAAACATCAAGAACTAGAACAGGTGAAGTTGGCATTAAAACAAAATGGTTTCTCTTCCAGAAATATCAAGAAAGCGTTAACACCAAGGGACCCAAAGCCAAAGGAAGAAGAAACATCGGTATCCAAAGCGCACTTACCGTACATCAAAGGGACCACGGACAAAATAAGTAGAGTGCTGAGAAAACACAACATCGACACCATCTTCAACACCGACAAGAAGATTGGAAACATGCTTCCATCCGCAAAAACTAAAATACCACTAGAAAGCCAAGGAGTATACGAGATCCCATGTAAAGACTGCGGGGAATCCTACATAGGGCAGACCAACAGAAGAATTCAAGTAAGAAGAGAAGAACACCGAAATGCAGTCAACAAAAATGAGAGAACGTCTTCACTAGCACAACATGTAAGTGGTACATCTCATAACATAGATTTCGAAAATACAAAAGTTTTAGCGAATATACAACACAAGACCCGACGAACCATAAGAGAAGCCATTGAGATCGAGAAACGTCCGAACAATCTTAATACCAAGGACGATACACAGCGACTACCATCAGCTTGGAAACCAGCTATAACTAGTATCACCGTCAAGAAGCGAAAACCAGCACAGCAGAACGATAAAAGAGAAAGCGAGAGAAAGCCACCGGATCAAGCGAGACCAATGACACGCAGCCGCGCCAAAAACCAGCCGACCGCAACCATGCGCAACACCGTAACCGTATATAAAGACCAACCGCTGCCGCAAGACGTCAGTCTACATCGTGTAACCACGCGAAGCAGAAGGAAGTTAGAAGTGACCTGAAGATGGCAAGTGTGATCTTGCCGAAACGTCGTCAACCATTGTCTGGTTCCTCTAGGAGCCGAATAGTGAATACGCGGAGTGAAACCCGGAAAAGTAGTGAAGTATCATATAATATCCGCGGAAATTTAAAATGTAACATTAATAACCTTTACGGGAGGGTTTTAGGAGAGGAGATTCTACGAGACGTCAAGAAGTTGGAGAAGCTACGATCCAAAAGAAACAAGCTGCTGTGCAACCTCGCATTCCTGGAACGCTGGCGGGACGAGAATATAATACCAAATTCCATGAAGCTGACGTTCCACAAAAAGAACAACCAAACGAGGAACATCTTAAGAAGAGCAAGCCTAGCATTGACAAGAGAAGCAATTCACGATACCAGAAGGGCGCTAAATAGCATCAACATCGAGCTACTACAGTTACACCTACGTTTAAGTAACACAATTCATCCAGCTCTATGGTCAACACTAGATAACCTCACGGAGTTTCGCGCAGAAACTGACGCTAATTTGACAACTTCTAACCAGAAAAAGAAATTTGAGAAGCTACAAGCCGAACAACAGCCCAGGAAGTACATCAACCACCAAGTTGAACCAAAGAAGGTAGTTTTCAATCTTTCAGATCTACCGCTGGATGAAGCGACACATAGCGTGCTATCGAAAGGATTTAACTATGCAGTAGCGCCAAACCGGATTCCAATAGAAAACATTATTTGCGGAGTCGAAGCATCAATAACAGGGATCCCAGGAAATACCGCCGAAATTATACGTCAAGACGTGTCACGTATACTGAGAACAGCCAAGCCACCGAAGAAGAACTTATCCCACGAAGAAATCCAAGCTTTACGCGACCTACGGGCGAATACTAGCGTAATCGTGTTACCAGCAGACAAAGGCAACGCAACCGTAGTCATGGATAAGGGTGAATATGAAAGAAAAATAGAAAACTTACTAAATGATCCTGGATACCAAACAATCTCAACGGATCCTACAACATATTTGGAAAAGACCACTAAAGCCAAAATAAAAGCCTGCAGTTTCAGTCAAGAACAACAGTTACAACTAATTCCGAGAGAGAAGTCGTCATCATGCCCTAAGCTCTACGGATTACCAAAAGTCCACAAGGAAGGTGTACCACTAAGACCCATCGTAAGCTCCATTGGATCACCACTGCAACCTCTAGCGAAATTCCTGGCCAAGCAACTGCAACCTTATGCCGAAGAAGCCGAATCTTACGTAAAGAACGCAAGCCACTTCATCGAGCGTATAAAAGACGTAACAGTGGCACCAGGAGATCTGCTAGTAAGCTTTGATGTAACCTCTTTATTCACGAATGTTCCAGTAGAAGAAGCAGTAGATATGATACAACGGAAATACCAAGTCCCAAATGAAATCATCGAGTTAACAAGACACTGCCTAAACAACACCTACTTCATCTACAAAGATCAACGGTACAAACAAGTGGAAGGAGCACCTATGGGATCACCTTTATCGCCGGTAATAGCGAACCTATTCATGGAAGAATTAGAAGTCCGAGCAATAGAAACGGCAAGTGACAAACCTAAACTATGGCTAAGATACGTAGACGATACTTTTATTATATGGACCCATGGAGAAGAGAAACTGCAGACCTTCTTACAGCATCTAAACAACATACACCAGAAGATCAAATTCACAATGGAGATGGAAAAGGACGATCAACTACCTTTCCTAGATGTATCTATAATCAAGAAGGAAGACGGCAGCCTGGGATACACAGTATACCGAAAATCAACCCACACAAATCGCTACCTGAACGCGCAGTCACATCACCACCCAGCGCAACTACAGTCAGTAGTCAAGACATTAATAACCAGATCACAACGATTGACTGATGACGATAATAAACATCAAGAACTAGAACAGGTGAAGTTGGCATTAAAACAAAATGGTTTCTCTTCCAGAAATATCAAGAAAGCGTTAACACCAAGGGACCCAAAGCCAAAGGAAGAAGAAACATCGGTATCCAAAGCGCACTTACCGTACATCAAAGGGACCACGGACAAAATAAGTAGAGTGCTGAGAAAACACAACATCGACATGAAGATGGCTTCAACACCGACAAGAAGATTGGAAACATGCTTCCATCCGCAAAAACTAAAATACCACTAGAAAGCCAAGGAGTATACGAGATCCCATGTAAAGACTGCGGGGAATCCTACATAGGGCAGACCAACAGAAGAATTCAAGCAAGAAGAGAAGAACACCGAAATGCAGTTAACCAAAATGAGAGAACGTCTTCACTAGCACAACATGTAAGTGGTACATCTCATAACATAGATTTCGACAATACAAAAGTTTTAGCGAATATACAACATAAGACCCGACGAACCATAAGAGAAGCCATTGAGATCGAGAAACGTCCGAACAATCTTAATACCAGGGACGATACACAGCTACTACCATCAGCTTGGAAACCAGCTATAACCAGCATCACCGTCAAGAAGCGAAAACCAGCACAGCAGAACGATAAAAGGGAAAGCGAGAGAAAGCCACCGGATCAAGCGAGACCAATGACACGCAGCCGCGCCAAAAACCAGCCGATCGCAACCATGCGCAATACCGTAACCGTATATAAAGACCAACCGCAGCAGCAAGACGTCAGTCTACATCGTGTAATCACGCGAAGCAGAAGGAAGTTAGAAGTGACCTGAAGATGGCAAGTGTGATCTTGCCGAAACGTCGTCAACCATTGTCTGGTTCCTCTAGGAGCCGAATAGTGAATACGCGGAGTGAAACCCGGAAAAGTAGTGAAGTATCATATAATATCCGCGGAAATTTAAAATGTAACATATATATATATATATATATATATATATATATATATATATATATATATATACAGTGTGTTTTTTGTAAACGATAATATAGGAAATCCAATGGAATTTTATCATTTTCCTCGTAAGTTTGTACTCTTGCAAATGTAAGTAGAAATTTTGGTATCAATCGAAAGAAGAATTCATTTTACGTCAAAAAAATATTAAACTTTATGAAGAAAACCAAAATCGATTTAGAAAAAAACTTAAAAAGCTTATTGATTTACTGCTTTTGGTAATAAGTTATTAAAAAAAGCTGGAAGCTGAACGCCGATTGGTGTAGCGGTTAACGCTTCAGATTACTAATCAAAAATCGCGAGTTCAAACCCCACACCGTATACTTTTTTTTTAATTGTATTGCTTACTAATTATTATTTTGAGAACTTTATTACAACAATTATTAATTTTTTTTATTGTTAGATATTTTTGGTATGGGGGTTTACCGTTATTTGTTGTACTACCCATCAAAAAGGCAAATGAAAAAAGGGCATAAAACTAATAATCGTTGTAATAAAGTACTAAAAATAATAATTAGTAAGCAATACAATTAAAAAAAAAGTATACGATGATGGGGTTTGAACTCGCGATTTTTGACTAGAAATCTGAATCGTTAACCGCTACACCAATCGGCGTTCAGCTTCCAGCTTTTTTTAATAGCTTATTACAAAAAGCAATAAATCCATAAGCTATTTAAGTCTTTTTCTAAATCGATTTTGGTTTTCTTCCTAAAGTTTAATATTTTTTGACGTAAAATGAATTCTTCTTTCGATTGATACCAGAATTTCTACTTACATTTGCAAGGGTACAAACTTAGGACGAAAATGATAAAATTCCATTGGATTTCCTATATTATCGTTTACAAAAAACACACTGTATATATATATATATATATATATATATATATATATATATATATATATATATATATATATATATATATATATAATTGTTTTTTTCTTCTTTCTCTTGGGATTTCAGCAATAATAAAACAAATAACTAGTTAAAACTTTGCATTTACACGTGTTTCGACATTTCGTCTTTTTCAAAATACATTGTGTGGTGATACATCTGATTGTCTGCTTGTTTACACACATAAAATTTTATTAATAAACCACATTTTACATTAAAACAAGTAATTTAAAATTAAAAATTATAAATATTCTACATATTAACAAGTAAACTACATATGGTTCATGCATTGTACATCATGCATTTTGATATAAATAACAAAAAAAACAAAAAAAAAAAAAAAAAAGACATATAATTAACTAAAAGAAGGGAAAAAAAGCTATAGTAAGTTAGAATAAGTTTCTCACAATAAAATTTTTAATAAACACTAACTTTTAATATTTTTAGATGTATCACCACACAATGTATTTTGAAAAAGACGAAATGTCGAAACACGTGTAAATGCAAAGTTTTAACTAGTTATTTGTTTTATTATTGCTGAAATCCCAAGAGAAAGAAGAAAAAAACAATTATACAAATACAGCAAAAGAAAAAAATTTATATTATATATATATATATATATATATATATATATATATATATATATATATATATATATATATATATATATATATATATATATAAAACAAAGGGATAATAATGGGAATTCGCGCAATAGATTTATAAGAGGAAGTTAGTTGCAGCCGTATACACGTGTTTCGCACTTATTAGTGCTCATCAGTACGGCATAGCAGATAGAAGAAATAAAATTTAAGCAACAAACTAGAAACAATGTATAACACAAGGTTTCACAGATAGTAGCCAACCACACATTTGTAGTTTCGGCTCGAAGATATTGAGTTTTCAATACAACAACAAACGTCACTACGGAGGTAGCTATAGCCACTACCGTGAGACAACCTAATCCCAAAACATATCAATATGAATAGAAAGATTAATGCGCGTATATAAACATATAACAAAGGGATAATAATGGGAATTCGCGCAATAGATTTATAAGAGGAAGTTAGTTGCAGCCGTATACACGTGTTTCGCACTTATTAGTGCTCATCAGTACGGCATAGCAGATAGAAGAAATAAAATTTAAGCAACAAACTAGAAACAATGTATAACACAAGGTTTCGCAGATAGTAGCCAACCACACATTTGTAGTTTCGGCTTTATTTATATACGCGCATTAATCTTTCTATTCATATTGATATGTTTTGGGATTAGGTTGTCTCACGGTAGTGGCTATAGCTACCTCCGTAGTGACGTTTGTTGTTGTATTGAAAACTCAATATCTTCGAGCCGAAACTACAAATGTGTGGTTGGCTAATATCTGTGAAACCTTGTGTTATACATTGTTTCTAGTTTGTTGCTTAAATTTTATTTCTTCTATCTGCTATGCCGTACTGATGAGCACTAATAAGTGCGAAACACGTGTATACGGCTGCAACTAACTTCCTCTTATAAATCTATTGCGCGAATTCCCATTATTATCCCTTTGTTATATGTTTATATACGCGCATTAATCTTTCTATTCATATTGATATGTTTTGGGATTAGGTTGTCTCACGGTAGTGGCTATAGCTACCTCCGTAGTGACGTTTGTTGTTGTATTGAAAACTCAATATCTTCGAGCCGAAACTACAAATGTGTGGTTGGCTACTATCTGTGAAACCTTGTGTTATACATTGTTTCTAGTTTGTTGCTTAAATTTTATTTCTTCTATCTGCTATGCCGTACTGATGAGCACTAATAAGTGCGAAACACGTGTATACGGCTGCAACTAACTTCCTCTTATAAATCTATTGCGCGAATTCCCATTATTATCCCTTTGTTATATGTTTATATACGCGCATTAATCTTTCTATTCATATTGATATGTTTTGGGATTAGGTTGTCTCACGGTAGTGGCTATAGCTACCTCCGTAGTGACGTTTGTTGTTGTATTGAAAACTCAATATCTTCGAGCCGAAACTACAAATGTGTGGTTGGCTACTATCTGTGAAACCTTGTGTTATACATTGTTTCTAGTTTGTTGCTTAAATTTTATTTCTTCTATCTGCTATGCCGTACTGATGAGCACTAATAAGTGCGAAACACGTGTATACGGCTGCAACTAACTTCCTCTTATAAATCTATTGCGCGAATTCCCATTATTATCCCTTTGTTATATGTTTATATACGCGCATTAATCTTTCTATTCATATTGATATGTTTTGGGATTAGGTTGTCTCACGGTAGTGGCTATAGCTACCTCCGTAGTGACGTTTGTTGTTGTATTGAAAACTCAATATCTTCGAGCCGAAACTACAAATGTGTGGTTGGCTACTATCTGTGAAACCTTGTGTTATACATTGTTTCTAGTTTGTTGCTTAAATTTTATTTCTTCTATCTGCTATGCCGTACTGATGAGCACTAATAAGTGCGAAACACGTGTATACGGCTGCAACTAACTTCCTCTTATAAATCTATTGCGCGAATTCCCATTATTATCCCTTTGTTATATGTTTATATACGCGCATTAATCTTTCTATTCATATTGATATGTTTTGGGATTAGGTTGTCTCACGGTAGTGGCTATAGCTACCTCCGTAGTGACGTTTGTTGTTGTATTGAAAACTCAATATCTTCGAGCCGAAACTACAAATGTGTGGTTGGCTACTATCTGTGAAACCTTGTGTTATACATTGTTTCTAGTTTGTTGCTTAAATTTTATTTCTTCTATCTGCTATGCCGTACTGATGAGCACTAATAAGTGCGAAACACGTGTATACGGCTGCAACTAACTTCCTCTTATAAATCTATTGCGCGAATTCCCATTATTATCCCTTTGTTATATGTTTATATACGCGCATTAATCTTTCTATTCATATATATATATATATATATATATATATATATATATATATATATATATATATATATATATATATATATATATATATATATATATATATACAGGGTTATGATAATGTAATGCACAAAATTCATAAAACGTACAACGATTATTATGAAACTTACGTTTATTTCGTTTTTTATTCATTTTCTCGTTTTTTTTTCTTATGTGAGCCCTACTGCAACTATTGTTCCCTAGTGTAACAAAACAAGCTTTCTCCAATAATGTAATAAAAATCTTAGCTTCCCATTAAAAAAATATGTTAATGACGTCATAACTTTGACAAATTTGACGTGTTATTTTTGTAACTTATGTCAAAAGATGCGGAATAAAAAAAAACATTTGACGTGTTTTTGCATTTTGTTCCAAAGTGATCGTTGTACGTTTTATGAATTTTGTGCATTACATTATCATAACCCTGTGTATATATGATACTTTACCACTTTTCCGGGTTTCACTCCGCGTATTCACTATTCGGCTCCTAGAGGAACCAGACAATGGTTGACAACGTTTCGGCACGATCACACTTGCCATTTTCAGGTTACTTCAGAAGTGACCTGAAGATGGCAAGTGTGATCTTGCCGAAACGATATCCGCGGAAACTTAAAATGTAACATATATATATATATATATATATATATATATATATATATATATATATATATATATATATATATATATATATTAATGAAGACATAATTTGAATTATGAAAAATTATTATCTCTGACCAGGATTCGAACCCGGGCTTTCTGCTATCCGGGCAGATGCTCTACCGCTGAGCTATTGGAGATCGATTACTGGTGAAGTAATAATTCTTCATATAAGTTATAATAATGTGTAAACACATAAGAGAGTACTAATTATATTTTGCTATGTTAAATATAATATAATATATATAATATAAATATATATAATATTTAGAATGCAAAATTCATATAGAAAAATTTATCATCGACTCTGCTGGGACTCGAACCCAGGACCCTCCACTGTCTAGGTGGTATCTCTACCAACTGAGCTACAGAGTACGACTACCAGCATAGCGAGAAATTTTCCATATGAATTAGAAGTTTAAGCAGACATACAAAGTAACTAGATATTTTTTGAATATTATTAATGAAGATCAGCAAGTCGCATGACAACAACATCAATATTCAAAGTATCTAGATTATTTTTAATCATTCCGAAAGGAAATTAATTATATATAAATTTTAGTTGAAATTAATTTTTGTTAAGTTGAATAATGATTTTACATTAAATAATATTTAGAATGCAAATTCATATAGAAAAATTTATCATCGACTCTGCTGGGACTCGAACCCAGGACCCTCCACTGTCTAGGTGGTATCTCTACCAACTGAGCTACAGAGTACGGCTACCAGCATAGCGAGAAATTTTCCATGTGAATTAGAAGTTTAAGCAGACATACAAAGTAACTAGATATTTTTTGAATATTATTAATGAACTTTTTTTTTTTGTTTATTGTTTCCAGCCTTATTTTGTGGAACTCCATAATCATGAAATAAATAAAGATTATTAAAAGTTTCACAGTTTTATTAAAATATAATTATTAATGAAGATCAGCAAGTCGCATGACAACAACATCAATATTCAAAGTATCTAGATTATTTTTAATCATTCCGAAAGGAAATTAATTATATATAAATTTTAGTTGAAATTAATTTTTGTTAAGTTGAATAATGATTTTACATTAAATAATATTTAGAATGCAAATTCATATAGAAAAATTTATATATATATATATATATATATATATATATATATATATATATATATATATATATCTTCTACCCAATTGAGCGTCCTCCTATGTAAAAATCCAATACCAGTGAGCGTCCATGGTCATTGAGCGTCCGATATACGGACGCTCACTGGCAATCCCTGAAAATGTCACAATGTGATCAGTTGGTTGCATACATGCTTTTGCAATAAAAATCTCGGGGACGTTGGGTGACACATTGGTGTAATAGATGTTTATAATTAGTTCAGGCTTCTGCCGCATATAAGCGCGGTGAGCGTCGAAGTGTATATGATATACACAAATAATACCTGCAGCGTTCAACTGAGCGTCCACCTTTAGCTCCTCCCCCGTTTGCTGCTCTTCTTAATACATATTCATTTCTATGCATTAACGAGCGTCCGTGAACTATTTATAGAAACAGCAGCTGTTACAGGAGAGAGTGAAGTCGATCGATAAAATTCTTCAAATAAAGCCGGTTTGGTTTACCGTGATTTTATAGGGACAGCGCGGCCCTATATATTTTATTTTATTCAACATACAGGAAAGCCACATTTAAGTACAAAATATGATTTAAATACATTATGAAGATATATCCTGACTTGTTTGAGTTTATTATGTATTATAATTATGATACGATAACATTTTAATATGTATAATTTGAAAGAAGAAAAGAATATTTTATTATAAACACATTGTTATCTATATTTGCTTATATTTTAATTCATATCAAACAATGAGAATCATCCTAAAGTTAATTGTTGATAGAAGATTTAAATCTATTTAATAAAACCCCAATAAATTTAAGACCAAATCTACTATTATCATTACCAAGTCACGTACTTCTAGGTAGAAAGAAATTATAATCGTAGTTGAAAGAATTAAAGGGTATATTGAAAATACCAGAGTTTCTAGTTGATATAACTGGAGTTCTAAAGGTAGTTTTTTGAGGAAATTTTAGATAATCTACCTCATCATTTATATTCAAAGCAGAAAAATTAAATTAGCTTTCGATCTTGATTTCGTGAAGGTCGCACAGTCCCTGTCTTTTCGATTAGAACCACCCTTCATAAAGGAGTAATTCTTTTTTACTGGTAGAAAATGGCTGTCCGATGGATTTTGATAAAACCCACATTCATGTAGAGCTGGTGATGTGGCGTAACAGTTCATTTATGCATAAGTCTTTCCCCAACTTTCCTGAATGGGTTCGGACGAAACCGATTTGGAGTGGGACTAGAGTTTGATGAAATTCTGATTAATTTTAAGATCTTGTGATGGACTAAGCTTCTAAGCTAGCACTTGATCGACGTTTGTAAAACTTAGACTGCGCTAAAATCTTAGACTACTTAGTTACACCACGTTTTATTCAAGTCTACCAACCTACGCGCCCAGAATCCAACCCTACCCAGGGTGTAGAAATAACGCATAAATGAACTTGGAAGGATTTTTCCTCTACAGAACAATTGTACCGAGTTTCATCGAAGTCTATAATAACTATTTTCCATCCATAAAATTGCCACACATCGTAAAAAATTATTTTGCAGTCGCTCTGGTGGTTTGGGTAATTTGGAGACCATACTGGAGAACCACTTTGCAAAAACCGATCTTACCAATGCTATGTATACAATTCTTCAGATTTATCTTCGTATTGAACTTTCCTTAATGATTCTAACTTGCTCTTAAACACATCTTGATCTCCTGATGTGATCGCCAAAGAGTACAAATGTTGAATTGGCCTCGAGAATTCTTTATACGCGGTATTCAGAAGAGCTACACGAACATTTCCATCTTTTACAGGGACAACCTTTACAATCCTCGCTATTGGTGAATTCTATCGCTTTAAATTGCCACTTCCAACTAGAACAATAATTCGAGAATAACATTCTTGAATCTTTCTTCGGTTTACGCTCAACTAATTGACTCAAATATTAACTGCAAAAGTTTCGACACAAATCCTCCTTGACTCTTTGGTGATGGGCAAATTTCCTCTCGGCACTATTAGAATTCAAATAATTTAACCCTGGGCTTCCCTGCTGCCCTACGGCAGCAGGGAAGCCCAGGGTTAAATTATTTGATTATCTTGCATTATTATTATTATTATTATTTATTATCTTGCAAGAACATGGCTGGGGTGAGAGGAACCAAATCTTTAGTTTTCAGAAATGAATGACAATGGTCTGGAATTGATAACTGATTCACAATCATATAAAATCGCTGTTAGTTCTTCATAATTTTTGCCCAACACTCGTCGCAACAATTGTTTCAGAGTTCTCATAAGACACTCTCACCAACCACCTCCCACCAAGCAGGAGTCGGAGGAATAAACCACCATTGAATTTATTGGACAGCTGACACGGATTCCACGACTTTCCAATCCAGAGTTTTAAACAAATTTGTCCAATTCAACAAAGTTTATTGCGTTTTCGCTACTACAACGGTCTTCCCCTTCTTGTTACGACGCCTAAAACTCTGCAAGATGGAATCAGAAGACAACAAACTTATTAATTCCAAATGACTGCTACTAGTCTTTTTGCATCAAGTCTTCTACACTTCTCACATGTGGAAATAATGGCACGAATTGACTTCCTTCCCCTCAGAATCCTATATCTTTGACATAAACGAAAAAGTAGCAACTGTGTTTCTCCATAGCACTGCTTCAAATGTTCCTCCCTCACAAGGGCCAGTAACACTGGATGACCGATTGGCAATAAAATAGGAGTCCAAAAATCCTCCGTGTTTTTTCTTCGTTCCAGTTATTGTTTTGACTTTTAAAAGTCCAGAATTATCTCTTAAGACACTTAGTTCAGGTATCTCATTTATGTTTACCCCAAAACACTGCTTCTGAATTACTAGTATTACACGCCTCTCTGTTAACTGTAACTGCCTTACACGCCTCGCAGTTAAATCACTGACATTTAGATGCCAGTTTTACGATTATCTTTTCCATTGCGGGAATTGTTCAAAAATCTTAGCATCCGAACCACCATTTTGACAATACCTGAACATTTCGAAAAATAATTTCTTCTATTGTGACTTCCAATTGTGACAGCCAATAATTGCAATCGTGGGATTGGCAACCTTTTCAAAGGTGCAATTCTTGTCTTTGCTTGTAGGAACTTCAATTCCACTTGATAATTGAGTTCGCATCTCAAGAAGACAACGGACGAATATGCAAAATATTCCCACAACCTTAGATCGAATTTGGCGGTGGACAGTAACTCAGTCACATCTTTGACGAAACTAATCAAATCACCTTTCGAGTCAACTGAAGTGATACAATTATCCACGTACAAGGGTTTTTGATCATTTCTCTTTAGTTAATTTTAATTCTGGCGGTGCAATTTTTAACATGAAGCTCAATCACTGCTCCCAACAGGAAAGAATTACAATTCACGCGGACCACCACACAACGATGACAAAAAATTCTTACCTGTCGACCTTTCTTGTTCCTTCACCAGAGAAATTTCAAAAAAATTACAATCGCTTTCCTTTAGCGCAATTTGAAGAAAAGCTCTTCCGAATATCTAAGATAATGTCAATTTTTTCCCCTAAATCTCAACAACATGGATGGAACGAGTTCAATCAAATTCGGTCCTTTTTCCAGACAATCGTACAAGGATGGCAATTTTTTGCTCGATTGCTTGATTTTGGCGATTGCTCTTACCGTCCGTTCACGGTCATCACTAACATTTGAAGAAAGACATCACCGGCACAAGATTGATTTAACATGGCCGAACTTCTTGACTCTTGGACTCTATCTTGACTGACTGGACCATGGGTGGTAGCATTTTTGTGAGCTGGTAGATCACCGGCACAAGATTGATTTAACATGGCCGAACTTCTTGACTCCTGGACTCTATCTTGACTGACTGGACCATGGGTAGCAGCATTTTTGTGAGCTGGTAGATCGGAACGCATGACTTAAAAATGCTTCCTTCTATATACAAGACACATGACCTTTGATTTACATAATTTGGATTGATGGCCGACTCTAAGACAAGAAAACAACACTTCTTACTTAACAAAACCTTCTTTTTTTTACTCGGATCCATTTTCTGAGCTTGAAAGTAATTATTACTTGATGGGATTTCGCACAAAAACATATACAATTTTCTACCCCCACCGTCGTCACCCGAGAAAAGTCCAGCAGCTATTGGAATACTAACACTGACACTCCTTGTTTCCTCCCTCCACTACAATTTATTCCATTGCCAAATCCATCACGAGCCAAAGAAATCTTTTCTCACCTTCAACTTCATGTCTCAGAAATTCCATAAATTGATTTGAGTCGATTCTTTTGACTGACCACTCCATCCTCTCCCAGTTTTAAATTTCTCGCTCTATTTCAGGTCCTGAGCAATTCTTAAGGTAAGGTAATTCCACAAGTAGAAACAATGTGGCAGCGTAGTTATCACTTGTCACTCCTATTGGCTCAAGTGCTCTGAGGCGAGATTGCAATTTATCAAAGATGGAAGTCAATTTCCAAGTACCGCGGAAGGATGACGAATTCTCAATAACTAGTTTGAGTAGTGCACCTACATAACCTCCACCAATAAATCTTCACGATCAAATCGACTGTTTAAGGCTTCAATCACCTTTACATAAGTTTCCACCGATCTTTTGTCCGAGTTCTAAAAACCATTGAGTGCATCAAATACTGTAGCTTGTCACTGTCATTTATTTTCTGAACATCATGAATTTTCTTGAATTGAGCCCAAAACTCCAATCACTCATTCAAATCTCCATTGAATGTCTTCAATTCTATCTTCCGGAGTCTGAATCCATTAACAATTGATTTAGAAGACACCCTACAATTCTTTCCAGCATTTGAATGTGCGTGGACATTCACAACGCTTTTCTGTGTGATTAATAGACTTTCTACTTTTGCATGTACCAGATCAATCTTATCATAGTATTCTTCAATTACCAATTTTTCTTCACAGTACTCCTTATTTGGGATGTCTGCATCCAATAAGGTGTCACAAAGTTCGTCATCAAGATCGCTTAACTCCTTGACCAATCTTCCCAATTTCAACATGGAAGCTTAAATGGTATCTTGTTCCATGGCTATAACACCATCGCCATCCAACATCAAATTTACCGTCGGTGTACATGCGGTAAGGTCTGGCATTCTCTTCTTCCGACGTCTGTCCATTTTCGTTTTCTCCAAAATATTTAATCAACATCAATCCAAAATGCTAGAGCAATCACGTCGAGGTCCCCAGGATGTGAGGCGTACGTAGATTCTAATTGATTCTCTTTCTCTGTCACGTAGTATTTGTGAAACTTTGGCGGTTACCAATGGCGTAGAGGCGAAAAAGGGAAAAGATGAAAAACGGTTCAAGAGAGCCGAAAGGGTGGAGGAAGGTGAATGAGGTGAGTGAGGATAAGGTGGAAAGAGATGAAAGAAAGTCTAAAGAAATGGGAGTAGATGAATAAGGCCGATAACCGTGTAAAATGGTAAAAATGAGTAAGAGAATGTAAACGAGCGGGACAGGGACAAGGACGGGAAAGAGTCCTTTAATTATAGTTTTCCTTGTAGTCGCATTAACAGTTCTTTTGTATGTCTATTACTGCTTTATCTGCGAATATATTCTACAGGTAAGCAAGTGTACCTACTTATTTGTACTTGCAGTTACAGGCAGTGCTATTATTACCGAGGTATCGATGCAGCTCAGGTACCGATTTGTAGTTTACTTGCGTGTGATAAACCAGCAGAAACAACTTGTAAAGCAGGTATCTGCGCATTTCTCTGGTACGAACTAATTCAAAAGTTGAGTACAATGGAGATAACGCTTGGAGAAACACATGTAAGGCAACATCATCACACATATTTATGCTACTTCTTCTGTAACTGATAAAAGACATGTTCAAATCAATTTTAAGACTTGATTTATTGTTTCTAGCCTTATTTGGTGAAACTCCATAATCAATTACTAAATAAAACTGATTAGTTAATACTTTTACATATTTATTATATTAATTTTATTATATAATTTACCTGACAATTGTTTCGACTGTTTAGACCTGCTATATTATATCCTATTGGACAAACACTTCGTTTAATTAATCTTTTTGTTTAATTAAACATGATTGACACTTTAATTAAACAAAAAGATTATAGGTTAGCTATCAAAAGAATATATCCCATTGACAATCAAACAGAAGACACAAATTATATATCTATACCATATTTTGGCAAAATATCAGAAAAAGTTGCACATATACTAAGAAAAACCAACAATTATAAAATAACATTTAAAACCAACACTAACACTTTTTCATTTTTATTTAATGCTAAAGACAGAACACATGATATCATGAAATCGGGCATTTACCGTTTAAATTGTTCTTTTTGTAGTTCGGTATATATTGGACAAACACTTCGAAATTTTGACATAAGATATAAAGAACACGTACGTCATTACAAAAAAAAACATCCTGAAAAATCGAATTACGCCAAACAACACCTTTTAGAACAAAATCACACAATGACTCCTCAAAATAATATTAAATTCCTACATTTTTGTAATAACAAACGCAAATTAGACATTTTAGAAGCCTTTGAGATATACAAACACAAACTCAGGGTACCTTTAATGAATGAACAACTTGAGCTCAGTAATTCTCCGTTACTGGAAGTATTAGATATTTAATTCTGATTATTATTATTTTATCTAGTTACCTATTTTGTATCTACCTTAGCGACGTGTTTGTTTATAATTATATTACCTTTGATAATGACAGCATAGCTGTCGAAACAATATTGTCAGGTTATATTTTAATAAAACTGTGAAACTTTGAATAATCTTTATTTATTTCACAAAGAGTTGTTAATTTTTTTGTAAACATCTTGTAAGCAACGACTTCTGGAATTGGACTATGTCATTTATATGGAGATAAAAACAATAGTAGACAACGTTTCACCCCTTAGGCACTTTTTCTAGATAAAATATAAAGACCTAGCAGCCTAACCTAGGAGTAGACAACCTGATATTTACGCGCTTGGGTTTAGTCATTCCACTTTCGGACGTGGGCCGAGTGAAGGGTAGATTTTCAGCCTACCAGAGACGATCTAGGCTAGTCAATTTTTATGAATGCGTGTTGCCGTCACTTCGACCGAAGCGTACTTGTATCCTTCGAAGATGATATCGTATATAAAGATGAGATGGCTTATAACGCAACTTTCTTTGACAGTAGTTTTTAAACTGAGGAACTTAGTAATATACCTTAAGTAACTATTGAACTTTTTAGTAAATGCAAGCTGTCAGCAACTTGGCAAGTGGCATTAGCTAAACGAACGCAATGAGTACTTACTTTATGATGTTATACTAGATGTTCATATTTGATCACCTGAAACAAAAAAGAAACATAAGTATTGTTAAATAGTCATACAGTTATTTAATACAATTTCAAACACTCATTAGCAACAGAATATATCGTGTGATTTTAATCCCTTCTCTTCTGTCAATAGATGTGACATTGCAAGACAATCCTAAGGCAATTATATTAACCACAATCACATTACTTCATTACTACACGCACTCAGAACCACTCGCAGTAACTTGCCTATTCTCCTTTAGATGCTTCTTCCTCCATCCTTTGTTTCATAGGTTTTCCAATCATTGACCATAGTTCGACCT
This sequence comes from Agrypnus murinus, assembly GCA_929113105.1. Taxonomy (NCBI): domain Eukaryota; kingdom Metazoa; phylum Arthropoda; class Insecta; order Coleoptera; family Elateridae; genus Agrypnus; species Agrypnus murinus. Next base: position 1,579,716 of record OV816024.1, read on the forward strand.
ACTTTGCCGAGAAAAGTGCGCTTGTAATCTAGCTAACGCTATTTAGTAACAGGGGTCTCACATAACCACCTATTTAACACCGGTTTGTTTTGGTTTGGTGAAAATCATGTAAATTCCATCTATTTGCATATAATACAGTGATATATTGTTGGTGTAAAAATGATATACCTATATTGATGTAGATGTATTAAACCAAGAAATGATAAGTTTAAGTGGTTGGCTATCAGCAAATAAACTTAAACTCAACGGGGGCTATTCTAATGCGATGGGATTAGAATACCCCCATTGAGTTAAGTTTTGAGATTAATGATGATTAAAGGTATCTTTAACTAAAGTTACCATTAAAATCGACAAGAAAAGAGGTAGCTTTATCTAATTCTAATAGGTGGGAAAATATTAGAATTGGTCGCCATGGTAATTAAACATGTTATTAACTTAATATTGAGATGTGAATACGTCCAATGCGTCTAAAACAAAATTTATGCTATTAGGAAATAAGTGCATAGGGTAAAAGACCTGGGTTTGGCCACCTTAAGAGAAACTCTGAGATTCAGTCTTTAATAAAATAGCTAGTGTTGCACTGAATCTAAAGTATAGGGTACAGGGTACACTTTTACTCTTTTTAGTTTAGTCTTAACATTCTATAGGCAAGAAAAAATAAGACGTGGCACATTTTTAGAAAAATAATTTTATATCAGCCAAAGTCATTGTCTTTAGTTCTGGCCATTTTACAACCATTAGTGGCCCCAGTCGCCTGCACTATTTCTGGTCATTTAATAAAAATTAATGAAAAAAGTGATTTAGAGAGAAACATTGTTTATTTTAAATATTTTAATAATAACATAAATATTTATAATAATACAAAAAATATAAAACTATAAAAACAAAGCTATTTTTTAAATAAATTCAAATCTTTATAGATCTTTATTTTATTTACACCTTGAATAATTTACCTTTTGACATTTAATTATTTAACATTTACCGGTGTGGAGACGATTCGGTAATGAGTAAGGTTTGCGACACGTTCAGGAAGTGCGCACTGATAGGGATGTTACTGTAATGGTATGGGGTGGAATTATGCCTGGTGGTAGAACTGATTTAGCGTTGCCAAATGAATTTCTCACAGCTCGGCCATATGTGGATAATATTCTGATACCAATGTGCGTCCGTTTGCTGGTGCTGTTGGACCAAGATTCCGATGTATGCACAGTAATGCCCATCCACATGTCGCTCGGATTGTGATGGACTGGTTGACCAATGAGGGAATTGAAGTATTGCCATGGCCAGCTTTTACTCTAGTGACAACATCAGCCATATTGTGACGAGTGGTGTTTGATTTGAGAACTAAAATCTGAATATATTTAAATTTAAGCTAAAATAAAAGTTCCACACCTACACCCGATAGAGTTCTTACTAGGTAAGTGTAAAGTGGGAAGTGGCCAGAACTAGGGTAGTGGCCAAAACAGGTGCTTCTACCCTATATCAGTTTAAAAAATCTAATACAAGAATTATGATTGAAAATGAAGAAGTGAATTTGATAGAGCAAATAAAATATATAAATTGGGAGTTATAGTAGCTAGGCATTTCAAATCTAATCATCATGCTGATTATATTTGTAAGAAGATAGCCAAGAAGCTGGGAGTGTTGGATTGTACAGAGACGAACCCATGGTGGCGATGGGAGCAGAACCGGTGGCTTTTGGTTTTACCATGTGTTGTCCAAGGACATATCACTAAATATAATAGTGTAACGTTCTTTTTAAAAATAATAACAAAAGTGCTGTTTAAATCGTCTATTAATAAGAAATATTTATTTACAAACACTAATGAATACACTATAAATTAACGCTATGATTATAAACCATTAAAAACTATTATTTACAGACTATGAATTTCTAATACAACATTTATCTTTACATTCACTATTTATTTCGTGATACACAGTTAATGACTTGCTGTTGTTGACTGCTCCTTTTTATCCGCAAAGTCGCTTTTATACCACCATACAAATCTTCTAGAAATCGCTCGAACATACCGGTATATTGCTAGAATAACCGCGTCTATTTCACAGGCTTCGTGCGATGAGTAATGCTCTCGATTGCTGTAGAATTTTCCATTTGTTGTTCGAGAAGAAGTTCTTTCTTTTTCTCTCTTGTTACACTGCCCCCCTCTTCAAGTCTGTTCTGTCCCAGAACAGGTTTTATGCTCTGGTTCCTGTAGAACGGGTCATGGCGATATCGACAGTCTTCACCTCGACTACACGTTCCATTACGGTAGAAGTAACAGTCTACACTCTTCGTTGACCTTAATGCGGGCTGTGGGTCAAAACTGCAGACGAAAATCTTGACGTCCGTACCTCTAAAGACGACTTCCAGCATGTTTCTAACGATTCTCCAATCCAGCTGGTCCCGCCCACAGCCGAGTTTGGGAACTGCCAATTTGTTAATACCCCTGGTAAGCAACTCGATCCTCAAATTCCATAATGCCCTCCACAAGTCGACGTAACTCGGTTTCTGGTAGTAAAACTGCTTGGTTACCAAGTAGTAAATGGATCGGTCATGATCAGGCAAGCGTAAGGATTTACCAACAGAGGGATTTTGCTCTCGAAGTTCATTCAGCCGTCCAAATTTATTTCTAAACACTACTGCAATCCCCCTGGACATACAGAGATACTCGGAGACACAGTGGGCAATGGAATAAACACCAGGGACCCGGAAGAGATCTTGTTGCATCTCAGTCGTGACTCCGAATCGCGCTTTTCTGGTTCCAGAAAACGCAGCCATAAATTCTCTAAAGGTTGGCTGATCATCTTCAAGCCTTACGGTATTGATAGCCACCTCAGCCTCATCTTCCCGATCCGGGACTGCGTCATTATTTCTCTCATAGTGCGCCAGACGATTGGAGTGTACCACCTTTGGTTTCCCTCTTGGCAATTTCTGGATGCGATAAATCAAGTCATTTATTCGTTTCTTCACCTGGTATGGGCCCTCCCAATTCCGCTGTAACTTTGGAGAATAGCCACGACGTCTTTGCGGGTTGTATAACCAGACAAGCTCTCCAGGTTGAAACCCTCCTTCTTGGGCTCTCACATCGTACGTAGCCTTCATCCGGTCACTAGCGATTCGACTATTATTTCGGGTTCGGTCGTGAATATCCTCCAACTTCTTTAAGTTGATGACATAATCATAGGTGCTCTTCGTTTCCCCAAGGGTTCGTTACCAGTGGCACATAGTTCGCATTTACGGCACCACTCTTTCACGTCTTCTTTACAATTGACCCAATAAAAACGCTCTCTAACTTTCTCCAAAGTCTTCTTCACACCGAAGTGTCCTCCTGAGGCACCGTCATGGAGATGTCGCAATACTGTAGCCACTCGGCTTCTTGGAACCACGAACTGAGACCTAATGGTGGTGCCATCCGCTTCAGTAGATCGTCTTCCACCTTCAAGGACTCCCATTGGGCCCAATATGCTTTGAGCGTTCTGTTGAAAGGGCTGACGGCCTCCCAGGCAGGCCTTTCTCCCACGCGCTTCCATTTCAGTACCATTTTTAGTTCGGGATCAGCCTTCTGCTGTCGTTGCAATTCTTCCGGCAACCAATTGTCGTTGACGATGGTAGTTCTTAATACTTGGCAAACCCTCTCTTCCAAGCGAGAACAATGACGGCAATCCGTTGGACAGGGTCTTCTTGAAAGAGCATCGGCATTTCGATGACTAGTACCCGCTCGATGTTCTGTGTCAAAGTCGTATCCTTGTAATTGCTCGATCCACCTCGCGACCTGGCCTTCAGGATTACGGAATTGTAAAAGCCATTTCAACGCTGCATGGTCCGTCCTCAATAAAAACTTCCGTCCGTACAAGTATTTGTAGAAGTGCTCAACGGACTTCACGACGGCCAATAGTTCTTTTCTGGTCACACAATAATTCCTTTCGGCTTTCGACAAAACCTTACTAAAATAGCCGATGACCTTTTCTTGTCCATCTTGTATCTGAGAAAGTACACCCCCAATGGCCAGATTACTTGCATCTGTGTCAAGTATGAATTTCCCTTCCGTCCGTGGATAGCTCAATATTGGTGCTGTTGTCAGGGCACGCTTCAACTGTTGGAAAGCTGTTTCGCACTCTCCGCTCCAAACATACTCGCGCCCATCTTCAGTTAACCTTGTCACAGGCTTCGCTATATTGGCAAACCCAGTAACGAAACGCCTGTAGTAGGTACACAATCCAAGAAAACTACGAACTTGGTGTTTATCTTTTGGTGTTGGCCATTCTTGGACTGCACGGATTTTATGGGGGTCGGCTGCCACTCCATTTTGTGATACGACATGCCCGAGATATTTCACCTCCCTTCGGAATATGTGGCACTTTTTCGGACTCAATTTCAGGTTGGCTGTACGCAGTCTCCGGAACACTTCCTCCAGATTTTTCAAATGTTCGTTGAATGATTTTCCGACTACAATCACATCATCTAGGTATACCAGGCAGGTCTTCCACGACAGCCCTCTCAGGATGGTCTCCATTAGACGCTCAAAGGTGGTCGGAGCGTTACATAGACCGAAAGGCATAACTGTAAACTGCCATAGTCCGGAACCAATAGTGAACGCGGTCTTCTCCCGGTCTTCAGGTTCCATTTCAACTTGCCAATAACCGCTCTTCAAGTCCAAAGTCGAAAACCATCGTGAACCAGACAGGGTATCTAACGTGTCGTTGATGCGTGGTAAGGGATAGCTGTCTTTCTTGGTCACGTCATTGAGCTGCCGATAGTCCACACAAAATCTCGTTGACCCGTCCTTCTTACTGACCAGGACCACCGGTGATGCCCATGGACTGCTGGATGGCTCGATGACCCCTTGTTCTTCCATATCGGTAATAATCTTCTCGGCTTCTGCTCGCCTTGCTAGAGGTAGACGCCTCGGCTGCTGACGGACAGGCATAGAGTTGCCTGTATTGATTTTATGTTTTACTATATTTGTTCGTCCCTTCTGGCTATCGTCAAGAGCGAAGATATCTTGGTATCGGTGAACCAAACCCTGTACCTCTTTCACTTCCGTTCTGTTAAGGTCTTCGTACGAACTAGTAACCATACCCACTAATTTTCCACCATGGTCTTTGGGCGCTGGTTTTGGAACATCAGCCATGCACCTGGCTACTCGGAATACTGGCACACACTGTCCCACAAGGGTACTCTTCTTCAATGTCACCGGATCCACATTAACGTTCATAAGCCTCGCCGGTACAGTCTTTCCAACCTTGATCAGCGCTTTTCCCACCAATATGCCACTATGGATCTTCTTATCACAAACAGGCTCCATCATTCTCACACATCCTACCCGAAGATCTCCATCCAAACCTGCCTCGACAACCATCTCGCTTTGACCAGGCAATATCACATCTTCTGTCAGCAAAACCCTTACGACAGGATCTTCTCGTGGGTGCAACGGAAGTTATTCGTTACCAACCTTCAAAACACCCTCCTTCAAGTCCAATGTAAAACCAAATTTTCTCAGGAGGTCCATTCCCAAGATGAATTCGTCAATGATGTCGGCTACCAGCACCTCATGATCACGTTCTTCACTTCCAATGCCAATCTTCATCTTCACCACTCCGCGTGTTGGTATTACTTCTCCCGTCGCTGTACGGAGTTGAGTAGTTGTCTGTAACAGCTTCATACTTGTTCGTAGAACGTTAGGGCGTATGATGGATTTTGTCGCCCCCGTATCAATGAGCAGTGGAACAATTCGATTCGCAATTTTCCCATCTATGAACAAACTGCTGGTACTATTCCCTGATGTTACGGCATGGACGATGATCTCTGGGGCATCTTTACTAACAGTCAACGTTCGCCCTCTCTTGCCAACCCCTTTTAACTTTTCCGACGGTTGTACTTTTGTTATTTTGGGACAACGCCGTTCTACATGTCCTTTGTTCGCCGCAGTTCCAGCAACGGGGCCCTCGAACTTCTTGATGATTCTTCTTACGGTTCTCTTCCTTCTGAAGAACTCTCATTAATAATTCTTCTAGACGACGTTTAGAACCTTCATCTTCTTCCACAACGGTCCGAACACGCCCGTGACCTCGGGACGCTTGTTTTGCAGCTTCAAATTCTAAGGCGTGAGCAAGCGCATCATCAGTTGTTCTTGGTCGTGCCAGCCTCAATGATTGTTGTGTTTCCCCGTCTCTTAACCCATCAATGAAGGTCTGCACAGCCAGTTGTCCCAGAAATGAATCGGGTGTCGTAGGGTACGCCAATCGGACAAGCCGCGCAACATCGGCTTCAAACTCCTGCAGGCTTTCTCCATTCTTCTGGATACGATTCTTCATTTGCGCGTGATACACTTGTTGAAGATGCGCGTCTCCATATCTCATCTCCAATCTAGACACTAACAATTGGTAATCATTCTCCTGTCCTGCTGGGATTGTTTGCAGGACGTTCAACACGTCTCCACGCAAAGCCACAGTTAAAGAAACGGCCTTTTCCTTGCCTGTCCATCCGTTGGCCCCAGCGGCCGCCTCAAATTGTTTGTAGTAGGTAGACCAAGGTATCTTTCCATCGAACGTGGGTGGTTTTACTTTTATCCCTACGGCAGGACCCTTTTCTTCTTTAAATTGTTTCTTTTCTTCATTAAACGGCCACTCAGAAGTTGAGGAAAACCGTAGTTGACTCATTCTCTCTTCCAACAGTTTAGTTACGCTATCTTTCTCAGCTGTTGGTGGTAATTGCATTTGGGCCATTTTCTCTTCTACCATCTTTATTACCCTATCTTGTTCCGCCAATCTACCTTCCAACAGTCCTAACGCACTGGCATTCTCAAAAAATTCTTCGAAAACTTTATCTTCTAACGCTTTGACATTGTCCTGCAATTCTACTTTAAGCCTTCTGGAATTTTCTTCAGATTTCCTGGAATTCTCCAGTATTTCTTCCTTTAGCATTCTAACATTTTCTTCGGACTTTCTAGAATTTTCCAAAACTTTTCTTCCAATGCTTTAGTGTTTTCCATTAGTTTTCTAGAATTCTCTTCGGCCTTCCTAAAACTTTCCAGTAATTCCTCTTTTAACATTCTAGAATTCTCTTCCGACTTTCTAGAACTCTCTTCGTGCTTTTCCAATAGTTCTTCTTTTAGCATTCTAACATTATCTTCGGACTTTCTAGAACTTTCCAGTAACTCTTCTTTCATTTTACTTAATAACAAATTAGTATCAATTGCGGGTCCAGGTATTTCGAAGCGGTAATTTTCAGGATCTTCCTTCTGTTCTAAAAGCCATTCTCTTAGCCGATTTATCAAAACTTCTTTCTTTCCATTACTATCCAAGTCCCTCTCGTCCAATTCCCGTTTTAAATCTATTACTAAGAGATCTTTTAATAGTTTCATCACCATTTTAATTGTTTGTTGAAATTAATTTTAACACTAAAAATTTATTCTCACAGCACTTTATTTAATTATTACGCGATTTTATTTATTTTAAAACACCACACCTGACAACACTGTAACGTTATTTTTTTTTTCCTTTAAACACCTGTGTGGTGCTTTGCATTAAAACTGATCAAAGCTGATCAACCATTAATTTTTATCTAATAAATCTTAAACTAAATACTTATAAGCTAGAGTTCATCCATTAATGTTCTGTAGTTTGTTCTGGTTGAAACTATACTAAACATTCTCACTCGCGCACAATGCTCTGCTTTTACCCAAAACACTACACAAGCTCAAATAGTTTTGTCCTCTTCAATCTTCGGACGAGATCTTGATTGTCCAGCAGCTGAAGAGCTTCTGCATTGATATGATTATGTAGCCTGGCTTCATGCCTGCTAGCAAACCTTTTAATGTCGTCTTGAACAGTTGGAATGCCAAGGTCCCGATGAAGGTCACTATTACGGACGTACCATGGAGCCTTGACCATATTACGCAGAACCTTGTTTTGGAAGGACTGAATGGGCTTAATGTTACTAGCTTTGGTACAACCCCAGAGCTGTATACCATAAAATCATATCGGCTTCAAGATCTGGTTATAGATTAGGATTTTGTTATTTAGTGCCAACTTTGAATTTTTTCCAAGGAGCCAATAATATTGTTTATATTTTAGACCAAGTTCAGTTCTTTTCTTCTTTACATGCTCTTTCCATCGGAGCTTAGCGTCTAGCGTCATGCCAAGGTACTTGGCATTGTTCGAGTATGGTACTAAAGTACCATTTATATCTAGTGGCTGTATATCAACTAGTCTTTTGTTCGTAAAGATTACATGGATAGACTTGAGCTCGTTCAGCTTGATCTTCCATTGTTTTGTCCACTCTAGTACTGTATCACTAGCTGTTTGTAGTTTACTGGTGGACACATCCTGTTCCTGACCTATTGCGAGTAGTGCCGTATCATCGGCAAAAGTTGCAATTTTAACATCTCCCAAATGCGGAATATCACTGGTGTATAGCAGGTAGAGGATAGGCCCTAGGACACTACCTTGAGGTACACCTGCGTTAATTTTTTTTAGTTCCGAGTATTCATCTTCTTGTTTAATTCTGAAGTTTCTATCCGATATGTACGAGGAGAGAACTTCCACAAATTGTTTTGGAAGCATTTTGTTCAGTTTGTGCATGAGCCCTTCATGCCAGACTTTATCAAAAGCCTGGGCCACATCAAGGAAGACTGCTGAGCAGACTTGCTTTTCTTCGAGAGCTTTTTCGATGACATCTGAAATTCGATGCACTTGATCTATGGTGGAATGTTTCTGTCTGAAGCCAAACTGGTAATCTGGAATCAGCCTATTGTTCTCTATTAAAGGTCTCAGTCTTTTAAGAAGTAATTTTTCGAAGAGCTTTGAAATAATAGGAAGCAGAGAAATAGGCCTGTAAGACTTCACATCGTTGGGTGGCTTACCCGGTTTAGGCAGCATAATCACTTCTGCGACTTTCCAAATTGTAGGCACGTGCTTTAGTCGGAATGATGCGTTGAAGAGGTACGTAAGCATCACAATACCTCTTCTAGGCAGTTGTTTCATAACTTGGCCAGTGATGAGATCAAATCCTGGTGCTTTTCTAGCGTTTAGATTAGTCTTAATCTCATTAGCTACTTCCTTCGGAGTAACAGAAGGGATTTCTACGTACAGTAGATTATTAACCTCTTCCAAGGCAGTGTTAGCTTTAAATTCATTGGGTTTGAAGATTTCAGTTAAATGATCAGCAAATAATTCTGCTTTTTGCTTATTATCTCTTGCTCAAGGCCCAGCATCCTTCCTTATAGGGGGAATTGATGTTACAGACCTCTTGATCTTATTGGTTGCTTTCCATAGAGAGTACTCTGTTTCCTCGTCCGCAGTTAAATTTTGTAGATAGGAGCTGATTGAATCTTCTTTGAGTTTTTGAATTTCTCTCTTGAGTTTTTGTGATTTGTTATTCAAGATGGTTTTGTCCGACGGATCTCTTGACTGCTGCCATCTTCTTCTAGCTTTTCTTTTTTCTGTTACCAGTATTCTGATTTCGATCGGATAATTAACCCCTTTAGATATATGGGTAATTTCCTTGGTATTGTTAAAAGCAGCTGTCTGAATTATTTTAACAAAATTTTCAGCTTCTTGTTCCAGTTCCTGAATTGTTTTCAAACTAATGTTAAGGTGAATATTTTCTTGAAGGTCGATTCTGAACCTCTCCCAGTCAGTAGTTTTATTTACGAGCGTGGGGCGGGCTTCTTTTTTAATTATCCTTTCACTCAGTGTTAATATAACTGCTGAATGGTCGGAATCTAAGTCCAGATTTTCTTCAACATCTATGAAATTGGGTGAAACCTTCTTGGTAATAAAGAAATCTAGCAAATCAGGGATTTTGTTGGGATCTGTAGGCCAGTACGTGGGCTTACCTGAGGAGTGGAGGTTGCATCCAAGTTTCCTCGTGGCTTTTCTCAGTTCACTGCCTTTTGTTGTGGTTAATCTCGATCCCCATTCCACATGTTTGGCGTTGTAATCACCACCCAAAATGAAACGTCCGCCAAGATGTTGTAGGATCATTTTATAGTCAGCATTTTTTAAATTGTGCCTTGGAGGACAGTAAATTGCACCTATTTTTAAATTTTGTTTCGTGGACTTAATACATACCATAGTAAGCTGGAATTCTATCCTTTGTAGATGACATTCTTCGTAGTGGTTAATTGATTCTTTGACTAATACAGCACTACCGCCTTTAGCTTGATTGTCGGGGTGAATAGTGTGGTATAATCTATATCCTCTTATTTTTAGGTAGGATTGAGCAGTCAAATGCGTTTCTGAAATCAGACACACATCTATGTACTGGGTATGAAGGAAGACTTCAAGTTCCTGTTTTCTCTTTAGGATGCCATTGGCATTCCATGTAGCTATTCTTAAGTCTTGTTGGTCCATGGATTACTTCTTTTTGGGAATAGCACCAGTACTCCTGGCTTCTAACCTGTCGAGTCTCACATTGACTCTGTCCAGCATCTTCATCATATTCTGCATCATTTGCATCATAGATGGTTCGGTTTTAGGATTGGTAGAGTTAGGTTCTTCCTGTTTCGACTTACTTGCTTGTGCATATGAGACACCTTCCTTCAATTTAGCAGGCGCGAATGTCCTTGCTATAGGAGTTGGTTTTCTAGTTTTAGTAACGTTATATCTCCGCTTTTGCAACTCTTTGGCGATTACACACCCTCTATAGTTGGCGGGATGTGCCTCAGAGCAGTTAGAACACTTGGCTGGACCATTCCCAGTCTTGGTACATTCTGCTGTTAGATGATTCCCTGCACATTTAACGCAGGTGGGGGTTCGTTGGCAGTATTTTTGCGTGTGCCCATATCTCTGGCATCTTTTGCACTGCGGTATTAATTTACTAGTTCTTAGTGCCTCAATTTTAACTTTCATGTGGCACAAATACTGAATTTCGAAGATCTTCTTGATATGCTCTGTTTTATCGAAAGTTAGCACGAAGAGAGGGAGCTTGATATAGCCATCTTTCGTTTTCTTTAATTTATTTTCTGCATTTTTTATTTTGAAACCGTTCTGCTGCAGTTCATTAACGATTTCTTTTAAATCGCAAGTAGGGTGCAGGTGCCTAACCATAACTCTGATCGGTCTCTCCTGCTTGTTTTCGTAAGAATGCCATTCCTGATCAGAATTATTTAGATATTGAGTTAACCCTCTATAATCTGTTGCTGTGTCAACATTGATTTTTAGTTGATTATTATTCATTAGGGTTGCATTAAACTTCAGATTACTTGTCTGAAGTTTCTGTTTGAGCTCCATATAATTTTCTAAATTACTTACCACAACTGGAGGAGGTTTTTGTTCTTTAGCCAGCGTTGGCTTACTCTGGGTGGAGCTAAGGTTCTTCTCCGGTGACTCAGCTGCTTTCCTTTTCTTGTTCTTATTTTTTGGAAGCAGCCATTCTGTTTCCCGGGAAACTAATTCTTCTTCCTCATCGGAATTGGTCGGACTATAACGTTTTTTCTCACCTTGCAACAATGCAACTTGGTCTTTAAGTGCTTTAATCTCATCCAAGGCCTGTTTGAGTTGAAGACGCAGTTGTTCTATTAATGCGGTCTCTGCTACGGTGCTCGGTAAGGATAAATTAACTTGCGGCATGGTTATTTCCCTTTGTATTTCTTTTTGTTGTGTCACTAATGGTGATCCTGCTTCATTATATAGAGATGTAATAGATATCGATCTCTGTTTTAAAGGAGATCTTTGTATTTTTTTATTTCCTTTAAAAGGATTTTTATTTGAATCACTTTCTTTTGTTTTAATTTTAAGTGGAGATTTATTTATTTTAAACATTTTATGTTAAAATAACACAATTATTGCACATTAATACACTTGGTATGCAGGTCATATTTTGACCTACTTACTTTATAATTATTATTACAATGTTTATTTCCGTTTACACTGTTGTTATTTGATACGGAGCACGACGACACGTCTTTACTCAGCGAAATTCAAATAGCAACTATTGTAACGTTCTTTTTAAAAATAATAACAAAAGTGCTGTTTAAATCGTCTATTAATAAGAAATATTTATTTACAAACACTAATGAATACACTATAAATTAACGCTATGATTATAAACCATTAAAAACTATTATTTACAGACTATGAATTTCTAATACAACATTTATCTTTACATTCACTATTTATTTCGTGATACACAGTTAATGACTTGCTGTTGTTGACTGCTCCTTTTTATCCGCAAAGTCGCTTTTATACCACCATACAAATCTTCTAGAAATCGCTCGAACATACCGGTATATTGCTAGAATAACCGCGTCTATTTCACAGGCTTCGTGCGATGAGTAATGCTCTCGATTGCTGTAGAATTTTCCATTTGTTGTTCGAGAAGAAGTTCTTTCTTTTTCTCTCTTGTTACAATAGTAATGATAATACTGGCTCAACTCAGGAACATTGCCCGTAATTTTAAAATTCTATAAATTTGGAGTGTTTATCATTAGATGATTACTTTCACCTCTAAAAAGTTCAATTCACTGTACCGAAAACTCGACTCAAGCCTCTTTAGTTTTTTATTGCTTATCTGCGTAAGTGACTTCAAAACATCACTCTCTAAGTTTGCAAGTCCTGTCACTGTATAATAATAATAATAATAAAGCCATTTATTGGACACACAGAAAAATAAAACAATGTATACATATATACATACATAATTCTTAATTGCTACTGTGCCCAAAGGGGCGAAGTTCAGTATAGTCAACAAAATAGTTGACGGACTGATCTACCACTTAACCCCAACTCAAGAAAAAGAAAATCACAGTATCACAGTGAAATTCCGAACTTTTGTGTTTCACGAACGCAGTTAATGCACGAAGAGCCCATTCATTAAATCATTTTTCCACAAACGCTTCCCTTGCTCGGACAGCTTGAACCTTACACGATAATAAAAGTAGTTTACGCAAGACAACTCAGACAGAAAGAAGTACCATTTTCTAAACTCGAGTCTTGAATTACCGATTACCGGCTCGAACAATATTACTCATTTTATTTAAATTTTTCTTTGCAGAGTTTTAAATAACGACAGCTATAATTTTACATTTGATTCTTAAGATCTTTTAAATTACCAAAAACTTTAAATAATTTAAACTACAGGCTGTTTCAAAAAGAATCATCCGATTAAAGAAAATCATAAGTATTCAGCTTTTAATCCGTTTTGATCCAACAATGTACTGTTAGAAATAGGAAGGCAGGACGGGGAATCACCACACTGGAGCCTAGAAGTTCGGTAATTTTTGAATAATCAGACTCAACAAGGATGGATCGGCCGTCTGGGACCTAACGATTCAGCTTTACCTCAATGGCCACCAAGGTCACCAGACCTCACTGCGTTCAATTTTTTTGGGGCGGGGTTTGAGAAAAAACTTCTTTTATGTGCCTCCTCTCAATCAACCTTTAAAAACAATCGATAAATGACGTTTGCATATATGTAGGAAAGATACTGTAGGAAATGGTGACCATGCCAAACAAACAATACCAAATTGGTTATTGCTTTACTTACTCAAAGGTCCACTGTAAATATTATTAAAATGGAATTTATAAAGAAATTAGCGCCTTTTTTTGAGATACTATTCCTATACTATTCTATATTAGTGACCCCGACAAAAACGAATGTGAGCAGATTTGGGGTTGTGTTTGCGAGGATTTGTATTTTTTTAACTTGGGTTGCGCGCATTGTGCCATATTTAGATTTTGACTTTTCTTTCGGTTTTGTGTCGTGTGGAGGATGGAGGAACTACAAGAAACAGTTACAGTTACAAAAATTGCAGCAAAGAACCTTTACCAGCTTGCCGAGTAAGTTTAAAAATACTACCTTTCTGGCAAGAACAACCCAATGTATGGTTTGCCTAACGAACTGATACGTCGGATTTTTTAGACCGAAGATCACCACAGGCTTTACTCAAACAACAGCGTCATTGCACGGATTACGAACTTTATGCTGCCAAAGCTACCTCCATCAAGACGCCTGGCAACCATTAGCTTTCTTTTTTTAAAAGCTATCTGCAATACAGTTGGAGTGGTCTGCATACTATCGAGAGCTACTAGCCGTTTATGAAGCTGTACGGCATTTCAGGCATATTCTTGTAGATCAGTATTGTACGATTTACACAGACCACAAACCTCTAACTTATGTATTTCCTTTGTTGTTAAACTGTTTTAATGTTTTAACCTTTGTTGTTAAATTTAAAGTTCTGGTTTTGATCTGGCTTTCTCAATAATTTGTAATTTCTCTCCAAAACTGTATACAGAAAATTCTTTATCTAATAATTTACAAACTAAACAAAAAAATTGTCGCGATTCGGATATATCGGAAGTACTCGAACCTTCCACCGAAGCAGCTGAATTTGCAGTCATGACGATAATGCATTTTAAATTGCATACAGAGCAAACTAAATAGAATTATTTGTCTTTAAAAAAATTGCAACTTATATAAATTGAAATAATAAAATGTTTCAAAATACAGTCTCATTCGCAGATTTTACATACTTAAGTAACATTAAAGTTAACAAACACTAAATCGAAGAAATAACCAAATTATAATAAATAAACATTTGGGCACGGAGCACACTAAAAATAACGACCTTATAAAATGTCAACCGAGTCGTCTGTATAACCACGCCCGCTAATCAAGGCTAGGAGAAGAGCAGTAAGCAACGAAATCAGTGTTTATATGCAGTGTATGTAACACATTTGAATCGGTATTATCTTTCCGCGTCAGTTTAATTAGCCTAATTTAAGATAGTACTCTAAATAATTATATTTTTTGCTGTACGGAACTGATCTTCAGCTTTAAGTTGATTAAATCTTACAAATTTAAATTTAACAAGTTTTTATTTTTAATAAATTCTTAAGGGAAGCATTGCTTCCACTGCTTCGATGGACCGCACGCCACTGCTTTTGTCGCAGCTCCATATCGACGTGTAGCTTTTAATACCATATGTGGTCTTAGTCACCCAAGTGCCAGAACAATAGCTAGACTTATTTAAGAACTGCATAGAAATGCATAGGATAAAATAATAAAAAAATAGCATCATATTAGCCTATACTAGATCATTATGAAATCAATAGTACATACAGTCCTGCTCCAATGCCTGTACCTCATTCTGATGTCACTGTTCTGATTCCTGCAGGGAATATGTCACTCACTGCGAACGTCACGTTCGTTTTAGGATGGGCAAACTCTTCTCCACAGGGGGTGATGTAGGAAATGACAGATAGTACGCTGTAGTAGCCATGCCAAACAGACAATAAAAAAGTGTTGATTGACCAAGTTAGATATTGCTTTACTTATTAAGCGCCGGTGTCCACGGGAAACTCCCGTTGCGAGCTCGCTACAAGCTTGCTGCGGGCCCGCAAAAATCAGTTCACACTACACGGTGAAATGACGCACAGTAAACAATCTACGAGGATAAATTGAAAAGTCTCCGGCCTAGGCAATAAAACAAAAGAATATCAGGTTAACAAAAATTTTATTTTTCTACGTAGTCCCCATCGAGTTCAATGCACTTGGTCCACCTTTGTTCAAGTGCTCTTATACCGTCCCTATAAGCCTTTTCTTCTAACTCGTCAAAATAGGCGTTTGTGGCAGCAATCACTTCTTCATCGGACTCGTATTTCTTTCCAGCGTGAAATTTTTTTAGGTTTGGAAATAAATAAAAATCCGATGGGGCTAAGTCTGGTGAATAAGGGGCATGGGGTAACAATTCAAATTGCAATTCATTGATTTTTGCCATGGCAATTGCCGACTTGTGACAAGGTGCATTGTCCTGGTGAAACATAATTTTTTTCTTTGCTAATCCAGGTCGTTTTTCTTCAATATTTTTTTTTAATTCATCCAGTAAGGTAGCATAGTATACTCCGTTGATTGTTTTACCTTTTTGAAGATAATCAACGAAAAGTACTCCCTTGGCGTCCCAAAAGACTGAAGCCAAAACTTTTCCGGCTGACGGAACTGTTTTGGTTTTCTTCGGAGCAGGTTCTCCTTTGGTAGTCCACTGTTTTGATTGCTGCTTTGTTTCGGGTGTGTAGTGATGAATCCACGTCTCATCCATTGTTACAAACCGTCGCAGAAAGTCCACTGAATTTCGATTAAACAAGTCTAAACACTCACTTGAAACTGTTTTGCGAGTCAGCTTTTGTTCCACTGTGAGCAGCCGCGGCACCCAACGTGCCGATAACTTTCTCATTCCCAAAATTTCGGTTAGGATATGATATGTTCGTTCCGTTGAAATGCCCAGGGTATCTGCTATTTCAGCCAACTTCAATCGCCGATCATTCAACACAACTCTATGGACTTTTTCGACAATTTCCGTTGTGGTGGCAGTTTTCGGTCTTCCTGAACGCGGTGCGTCATCTGTGCTTTTGCGACCCCGTTTAAAGTCCGCAACCCAGGTTTTAACTGTGCTATAGGAAGGAGAAGATTCGCCTAATGTCCCGTCTAGCGCAGCTTTGATTTCTTTTGGGGATAAACCCTTAATGTGAAAATATTTAATAACCGCACGAATTTCAGCTTTTTCCATTTTAACACCACACAAAACTTTATCGACTTTGACAACTTGCCAAACAATTATTGTTTGACAGAAATTTTTGTTATTTCACAGCCATACTGATAAATTATGAAAAAATAAAATGCCGTAAAAACATTGCAAAAATTTGTATCCCATATGGGTTAGGCCGGAGATTTATCAATTCATCCTCGTACTGTCATCAGAAATAGATGTATATTGCAGAAAACTAGTTGTATTTGCTTATATTATCTACAAAATGTTTATTTTGTGGTTAAAGATAATTGTCGAAAGTAGGTATTGCGGCACCTGAGCCAGACGTTTTTGAGGAGCTGCAGTCGTCGTTAAGTACGGAATCTGCATTACCGACATTCTGTATTACCGGCATTTGGTTCGTCACTCGGCTAAATGGCAACGCTGTTGCTAGGGGAAAACAGATGGCGCCAGTGTCGTTTTACGTGATTTTTGTACCGACATTGTGTATTACCGGCATTTGGTTCGTCACTCGGCTAAATGGTAGCGTCGTTGCTAGGGGAAAACAAATGGCGCCGGTGTCGTCTGACGTGATTCTCGAAGTACGGAATCTGTATTACCGGCCTTGTCCGGCATTTGGTTCGGCGCTCGGCTAAATGGTGCTAAAGTGTTGCTAGGAAAAAACCCAGAGAGCGCTGTTAATAGAGGGCGTCATGAAACGGGGATCTGTATTACCGGCAATCTGTGTATCGTCAATAGAGGGCGTCATGAAAGGATCTGTATGACCGGCAGACTGTGTACTACTACTAGGGGGCGCGTCAAGAAGAAATCTGTATTACTACCGGTATGATGATGTAGAGGCAACCATTTTATATCACAGCATGTGGCGCGCGCTAAATTTGAATCTGTACTGTGAGTGTCAATTTTAAAATTTGTCATTTTTGCATCTGTACTGAATCTGTCAATTTTAAATTTGTCATTTTTGCATCTGTCGTTTTAAAGCTGTCATTTTTGCATCTGTCATTTTTGCATCTGTCATTTTGCATCTGCCAATCTTGCATCTGTCAATTTTACAGCTGTCATTTACGTCTGTCATTTTTGCATCTGTCATTTTTGCATGTCATTATTTGCATCTGTCATTTTTAAAATCTGTCAATTTTGCATCTGTCATTTTTGAATTTGTCATTTGAAGGAGCCATCTTGGATTTCCCCAGAATTGAATTTTAGCGCTAACTCTGGGATTGGATCCCCTTATCCCTTTCACTAAGCGGAAACTCTTTCTCTCTCTCCTTCTCATAGGATGACTACTTACCGGCTCTGCTTTGTAGCTTAGGATGTTCGCCGTCGGAAATCTTCGGCTTTATTCGTGTACTCTCTCGCTGATGATGTCGATCTACCTTTTATATAGTCACCCTCACCCTTCACCCTTAGTTATGCTAGTAAATGAAACATCAATGTTTAAATATATATATTATTTATTTTGCTATCCATTTAATGGACAATTGTAACATATTATTTGACAAATTATTCATTACACAGTATGAGTCGAGATCATCACGTAACACTCGCAAATTGTTCAAATATTTTTGTAACCTATTTCTAAGATAGTTTATTTCCGCCATGGTGTTCTTAATACGACGGTGCAAACGTTGTCGTCGTTGACGTTTTCGGCTGCTGTTGATATGATTGCAGTCGTGTACGTACGGCATCGATAAACTTTTGCGGATAATGTTTTATTATTTCTAATAAAATGAACGAGTTCAAGCCACCAGGTGTTGTTGCGTTGTCTATTAAACTGGTAGCTGAGTAGTATCCGCATAACAGCTCGGTCGTGAATAAGATGGAGTCTGTAGGTGGAAGAGTTTTATAGACATCTTCAGGGCGTCTCAGTTGACCTTCTGCTACATTATCTATGTTTGCGTGGTAGAAACGCGAAAAGTCCAGGTGATGTAAGTTCGAGCCTGATGATTGATCAGCGGTGCTAGATGCAATATAGACTGAAACTCGTAATCTTTTAAGGTTATAGTCCGATGTTTATCATTCTGATGAATCGCCACCCTGTTGCCGAAAAACTCGTTGTGAATAATCTCGATGTATAAATTCTCACATAGATGAAATTTCAAATGTTTATCACGATGTAGTACACTGTTGTCCTTGCTGCAGCAGCAGCAACCATAAAAGAAATTTTTAAACATTGCCTCGACTCGTATATCATACAGCTCGAACCAGTCACTTTCCGACAACACTATTTCACCATGCTGGCATACGTTATTAACGCATTCGAGTTTCACTACCACGTCAAATTCTCCTTGGACGTCGTCGTCGTCGGGCGGAATAAGTCCTACTTGGATGTGGTCCTACATACAACGGATACTGGACAGCCCCGAGTAGTTGAACACGTACTTCACCTTTAGCTACTGCTGCTACTGGTGTATCTACAATGGTAAAGTTTGCTGATGCTGCTACAGCGTCATCAACGTAGTATAGAGGCTGCTGCGACATATCATGGAACGCTAAAATAATAATACAATAATAGATTAATATAATCATAAACACACAAAAGTTTTAAACACCCTACCTAGTTCTTTTTCATTGTTCCACGCTTGACCGTTCTCGCTGTACTTGTCGGTACTTGCTGTTGATGATGAAGCATGATCTGCAACATCCGGGCCTTCATCTAAACAAGTAGCAGCAAAATAGACACAAATTAGCATAAAAACACAAACTTGAAGTTTTATAAACAACAACTTACCTATTTCCAGGGGTTCGCTCTCACAGGTCTGGTAATTACCTCATTCTTGCTTCTCTCTCATACTAGTTATAGCTATCACTTTTTCATGCCATGGTACAGAGGTGAGAATAGTAATAATACACATATAGAACATTAATATTTTATTCATCTTTCTCAAAAATTATTAAACAACTAAACAATAATTAAATAACTAAACAATTATCCGTTCTCGGATAACCATGAAGACATACTCATAACACATTTTTCATGAAACGGCCTATTGAATGCTTTGTACGCTTTGTTATGCCAAATATTCTTTTCAACAATGTCTTGATCTACTACTACTACTTAACAGATATAATTGAAAAGAACAAAATCGCGTTTATCAGGTAAGAACTCGATTTCATGAGTGTGTTCCCCAAGTATCCTCTTGTGATTTACATTCAATCACTCCCAAGTTTCACCATCTTTTGATAATTAATTACAATTACGGTACATAAAGTATAACTCTCGTCAGCTTCACTTATTATTATAACTACACTATGCTGAAGGTTGAGCTCTTTCGATTAACATACCCTACTACTGCTACTACTACGATTGAACTGTTCAATAATTATGTACATTATGATAATCGTTGAAAACATCGACCTCCAGCTGGTGTTGTACTTATTACTATACAAATATTTTGCTACTTAAGAGTTAGATATGGTACTACCTATACAAATGATAAATGATTCCAGTACATAAAGACAACTGACCAGCAACTAGTCACCAGGACCGAATCAAAGTTGAGAAAACCAAGAGAAAACAGCTATAATCAACGAACCCTAGGAGTTCTTTGACCTGCTATCCAACCCTTGGCGTAGAAGTAAATCACGTGCAGGAAATAAATGACGAGGTGATTGCGGTTAAAGCTGTCATGTCCCTATAACAACAACAACAAGGTAGCTGAAAACCGTATGCCAACATGTAAAGCAATGTCTCTGAGTGCCTAAAGACAATAACGGCCTAAAGATCTCATACGTGTGACTAGGTATACTGTAAAATGTATGGAAAACAGCAACCTTTAGACCATTACTGCTATATTAAGCCCTATTACAGAGAACCATCTTTGGAAGGCAGTCTCGTTATATTTTATGATCTTGAGTCAAGGCAATATGAACACGGTCCTAATGGAGGAAGAATACATGTACCTAACTTCAACAAAGATGCGATAATTGCGTTAATGAAGACAGTATAATTACGGTATGCGGAAAAATGCCACCTGAGACAACAGATTATAAATAAACCCTATACAAACCTTCCTAAATTACATACTAGGGGTCAAGAAGGCTTTTAAAAAGATTATTGTATTGGCTAGCGAGAACAGATCCTAAAATAAAAATGCATCGAAGGTTTTATGACGCACCTGCTAGATGTAAGGAAAAAGTTTAAGAAAGTTGCAACATCTTATATCTTCGATCGGTCTAATTAGGGAGGATACAAAACTGCTTTCTCAAGCCGTATACGAACAGGGTTAGCGAGCAATCTTAAGGATAAGGATCCAAGGGAATTCCTAAAGGACTGTTCAGGTCTTTTCTGTCGCCGGATAAAAAACCCTAAACTCACCTGCGTCACTTGTCTACGTCAGCTATCGCTGTTAATAGTACTTTCATTCTAACTTGTTGTTGTTATTCTTGTTATTGTGCGTTGTTTAGTAATTAAAATAAAACTTTGAGTGTTTGCTTCAGACGATCCTAGCAACCAACAAGGTAGGAATTTACCTTCCTAAATTAGATACTAGGGGTCAAGAAGGTTTTTAAGAAGATTATTGTATTGGCTAGCGAGAACAGATCCTAAAAGAAAAATGCATCGAAGGTTTTATGACGCGTCTGCTACTCAACTAGAGGAATTCCAAGTAAGTATGAAAAATTTTCGAATATAATAACAAAAATATCATTTGTTACATCTATGCTCCTAGCCTTTGTATGCATATACTTCTGCAAACGTTGTCACGTACCCTACGACCATAAAAACCATCACCGTTGTGAAAAGTCCTGCGTAGGTTGCGGTAGCTCTCCGCCCTGCGAGAGAACAGCGGTAATGATTAGGTGTCCGGACTGCAGGCGTGATTTTAGATCCCAGACATGTTTCAATAGTCACCAAGGTAAAATGTGTCCGTTATTCCTCGTAATGGTTACATGAATGTCGACAATCAGTCAAAAATAGCCACTCTCTGGTTAATCTATGAAGAGGCTCAAAGAGGTATCTTCAAACGACGCATACTGAACGCGCTAAAGAAGGATGTAACGTTGAAAGTGAATGCGACTTTTTGCGAAATTTGGTTAAACTTTATAAGTGACATTAAATTCTGTTACGCTTTGTAATGTATTTATCTTGTTAGAACTCGTACAATCAAGATTATATATATAATTACGCAATATTGTGTAACCTTTATTTCTTTTAGAGATACTTGCATTTCGAAAGATTTTAATTTACAGATTTAGTCATAAGTACTTTGTACATATAACATTTTTGTACGTAATATCTCTAGGTCTTCAAAAAAAATTCTTTCTTCTTGCGGCAGATGGGACGATGAGATAACGTTTCAAGAAAAGTCATAAACAACAGGGTTTACCTGGCCGCTAGCTATAAACACAGGACGCATTTTAACAAACAAAATCATAATTAAGTTGATTGGCCAATATATCTAATTTAAATTACTAATCACGAATGCATCCCTAAATGTAATACCTTTTTTTATTCTAATAAATGGATGTTATTTTTTAATATTATGAACTGATCAGAATGGCCCGCATTTGCACCTTTGTTTTTTTTCTATCTCATTTACGAACTCTGATGCATGAACTAAAATTAAATCTGTTATAAGTAAACAATTCGTTTTTTAGTTTCAATATATATAACACAATAAGATATGGCCTTCTGTCGTTTATACACATTCTCATATTTTGGCAACCTCGAGCAAGTCCTTGCATGATTTTCACGTCTCGACAATACATAGTCGGTTAGATTGGTCTCAAGTGTTAATTGACAGCGCAGGTGTACCGTCGGTCCCTTTTGACCGTTAACGAGGCTGAACACCCCTTTTGCTCAGATGTAGTAAATTAGATTTTTTATCTTACGAACAGCTGTACGCGTGTTCATTCCTGCAGATTAGAAGGTTATAAAAGCGCTGAGCCCTTCCGTTTTTTAGTTTTAGTTTTGTTCTCGCCGGCTACGATACGGTGATAGTGATAATTATTATTGTTTGCTTCAACTAAACAGGTATGTTAAAACTAATCATTATTATTATTATTATTCTTGTGCGTGTCAAATTTTTGCTACTATTTAAATTCTAACATGTGTGTGTATCTTTGTTTTACGTAGAAAAATGGATTTGTTAAAACAATTGAACAAACCCTATACCAGCAGCCGGAAACGTATCAAGAAATTGTGCGACTACGGGGTCAAAGAGGTCATCGAAATACTAAAATTCCAAAGAGTCGTTTGCCGTGTTAAACGTCAAAGCGTGATTGTTGTTGGTGAAAACTACGTTACATTTCTACCTAAGCGAATCAGCGACAAGTTAACAGATGAAAGGGTTAAGGAAGTTAATTCAGATTGCAGCTAAAACGATTTCTCTGGGCCTAGTGTACTTGGAAAAAACAGGCTGCGGCTATGATGACTGCATGTTTGTGGAAACAGATAAGGTATAGGGAAACATCAAGTTTACAATAAACCCCTTTTTAATGTTCTATTGTTGTTGTTGTTACAGCCCCTGGAACCGCAAATAGAAAACAGAGGTCAGTCCTGAAGTCCTCAAGCTATCATCATCACCAGCAATATATCAACATTTTATTATAAATTAAATGTAGTCATAACAATATATTAATAATAATAAACATAATTTTAATTCCTATCTGGCCTTATTATCTTTTCTAGAAAAGGCGGTGGAAAGAGTACAGGCTGCGTGAGAGAGAGAAAGGTAGCAGCAGAACTTGTAGGTCGTAGCGACAAAAATTCAAATCTGGGGAAATCCAAGATGGCTGCTTTAAGAATGACAGATTTAAATGACAGATGCAAAAATGACAGATTAAATTGACAGACGTATAAATGACAAATGCAAAAATAACAGATGCAAAATGACAGATTAAAATTGACAGACGTATAAATGACAAATGCAAAAATGACAGAATTAAAATGACAGATGCAAAAATGACATATGCATAAATGACGGATGCAAAAATGACAGATGCAAAATGACAGATGCAAAAATGACATATGCAAAAATCACAAATTTTAAAATTGACAGATTCACAGTACAGATTCAAATTTAGCGCGCGCCACATGCTGTGATATAAAATGGTGGCCTCTACATCATCATACCGGTAGTAAAACAGATTTCTTCATGACGCGCCCCCTAGCAGTAGTACACAGTCTGCCGGTCATACAGATCCCTTCATGACGCCCTCTATTGACGATACACAGATTGCCGGTAATACAGATCCCCGTTTCATGACGCCCCCTATTTAGCGCCCTCTGGGTTTTTTCCTAGCAACACTTTAGCACCATTTAGCCGAGCGCCGAACCAAATGCCGGACAAGGCCGGTAATACAGATTCCGTACTTCGAGAATCACGTCAGACGACACCGGCGCCATCTGTTTTCCCCTAGCAACGACGCTACCATTTAGCCATGTGACGAACCAAATGCCGATAATACAGAATGTCGGTACAAAAATCACGTAAAACGACACTGGCGCCATCTGTTTTCCCCTAGCAACAGCGTTGCCATTTAGCCGAGTGACGAACCAAATGCCGGTAATACACAATGTCGGTACAAAAATCACGTAAAAAGACACTGGCGCCATCTGTTTTCCCCTAGCAACAGCGTTGCCATTTAGCCGAGTGACGAACCAAAGGCCGGTAATACAGAATGTCGGTAATGCAGATTCCGTACTTAACGACGACTGCATCCCCTCAAAAACGTCTGGCTCAGGTGCCGCAATACCTACTGTCGAAGGTTTTGTATAATTAAATAACACGTTTATAATTTAAGACAATGTTTATTAAGAAAGTATACAAACACACAAAATAAAACTTGACTAAGGTTCGTCCCATAATTCTTCATACCAAAAGCATAATTAAAGCAATACAACTATATGTAGTAATAATTAGTATGTAGTAAAGATCTTAGGGAAAGGTCGTGAATGTCGCTTTATTCGATTTATAAATTATTTGAAAAGTTTTTTTTTAAATCTAACGTTGCACAAGTGATTGTATATCAACAAATATTATAATAGAATAGCGAACGCCCTTTCAAATTAATTTTTGTAGGTACTATCTTGGACAATAGGACTCTACTTTTGATTCAATTTTTCTTTTTAAATAAGAATAAACTCCTATTGTCCAAGATAGCTAGAATCGACTTAGATACTAGATTTAAAAACTAATTTGAAAGCATGTTCGCTATTTTATTATAATATTGGTTGATGTACAATCGCTTGTGCTACGTTAGATTTCAAAAAAAACTTTTCAAATAATTTATAAATCGAATAAACCGAAATTCACAAGCTGTGCCCATAGTCCCCATAAGCAGGTAGGTATTTCTAAATTTAATAACACCCACAATAGACTTTTATCAGAAATATGTTTAAAAACCCTAGTTATTTATATTAAGAAGATAAAAGTGAACCAAAACTGAATTTCTAAATAAAAAGGTTTAAAAACATATGACTTAAATTTTAACTACATGCTTAATGCTTTCTATTTCCCTTCACTTAACAATACTTGTCATCCTTCTCATTAAATTTCGACAAATAACACCAATAAACAGCTGAATATCCAATAATTCTTCAAAATTATAGAACTCACCATTGTTAATTCTATTACCATTCTTGCGTCAAACGCCCGCATGTGTGAACCGCACAATATACAACAAGGTATTTTGAGCCCGTACTTGCGGCTGCGTCAACCTTGCGGGGCTGTAGCGATCTGCGTCAAGATACGCCCGCAAGATGCTCGCTGCGAGCTCGCAAGGATGACGCACTATGTGTGAACTGCAGCATTTAACTTATAGTATCGTAGACCGCATTTGCGGGCCCGCAGCGAGCTCGCAACGGGAATTCCCGCATGTGGACACCGGCGCAAAGGTCCTCTGTGAATATTAATAAAATGAATGGGATTTATAAAATGAAAGGAATTCGCGTCTTTTATTTGAGATAGACCTATACTATTCCATAATGTACGTATACAATATTTTTTGTGTTGACGATCTTCATTAAACATGTAGAAGTATTTTTTGGTTTTTGTTTTAAACAGAATCCGGATTTGGGCTACTTTTTACATTATGTGGCAAGAAATTGAAAATAAATAACTGAAATTGATTTTTTATCAATCGTTTTAGTAACTAAATTGATTTTCAATAATTTATTAGTACACACGAAATACATCGTATACATTAGTAGTATCAGGCGCGGATTCCCGGGGAGGAGGAAATGGAGAAATTTCCCCCCGCCCCAAAATGTATTAATAAGTATACATAGGATAGAATAGGATAGAAGGATAATGTTTGGTTAATTATTATGTATTAAAACAATTATTTTTCCAAAACTTCCCCCTCCAAAATAATTCTTTGTATCCGCCCCTGGTAGTATACTATTCGAAATACATATTTCAAAAATGGTCGTTGTACTTAATGTACGTGAAAAATTTAATTATCAAGAACAATAAAATTAGTGGTAAAAGAGCAAGGTCGTCCTAAACCTGATTTCAATATTGAAAATTCTCGCAAAAGTCGCACTAAGAATTATTAGACAATTTAATTAGACGGAAACGGGGATAAGAAATCTTTCACATTTAAGTGAAAAAAAAAATCAATAAACACGGAAACTCTAAAACACATATTACCAATGAAATATGAATCGTTGTATTTGGCAAAATAAACAGACAAAACAAAACAAACATTTTGGAGCATGCACCACTCCAAAAAGTATTTGACACGGACCGTCAAAAAGGTAGACTTAATGATACAGGATTAAAATGATGCAGTGCATAAAATACATAGCTGATAATTTCATATCAAATACACCTGCTATATGCAATTACACATTATGTTATATAAAAAAGTAGTACGATCTAATCTTATTAGATGCTTAAAACTAGGGCATAAAATCACATTTTAATTTTACAAGGCTGTTCAGTTGATTAGCCATTCAATTATTACGGATACGTTAAAATAAACGTAACGTAAATCATGTTAAATGCAAATCATTTACCTACCGCATTGAAAAACACTTTATCATCGTATTTTCTATGCATTTCTAAATCAATAACTAGTAGGAAGATGCTTCTACTTGATGTTACTATATATCATATTTTTTACATGTTTTACAGTTTTACGTTACACGTTCGATTTCTAGTAATATACTATAATACATATTTAGTTCCTTTATATTTTCCCGTTTAACATACAGTTAAATGCTAATTTGGCAGAAACCACGTAACTATAGAACTGCCTGCAATCAACTTTGGGTAAACTTTCTTAATGCAATTTGTTCGTACCTCACACGTAGAATCAAGAAAGATATCATAAAAAAATATTAATATTGGCTGAGTAAATATAGTAAACAGATATAGTAAAGTAATTTCTGATTTGGAATAGCTTGCTGCCTGTTCAGCACTTTATTTGGATTTAAGCAAGGAGAAAATGCGTTTGCCTATTTGCATCTTCTAATTTATTAGTTTTTATTCTGTGAAAAATTAATACGGAGTAAATCGTACATAAAACTCAAAGATTTCACGCGAGGACAAACGACATTCAAATCTGAACCATATAATATTGTAATGAACGAGATTAACCTCTATACGCTGCCGTTAAACATTCTAGATGGACGCGGAATGTATGACTGCTGAACGAAACACAATACACCAGTCTAATCTAGAGTGTTCCAGAAATTTTGTATAGAAAATTTATATATTTTGTATAGTCTCCACCAATTAATATAGATATTTTGTATTTCAAATGTGAACTATTTCAAAAGTAAACAATTTCTTTTGAATGCTTTTATACTGACTTGCTATCAGTCTGATCATAAATGCCTAAATAACATAACTCCGATTCATATACACCTTGAAAAACCGTGTGGTAACAAAAAAATGAATTATAAATAATAATAAAATAGCGAAACAACCTAGAACAGCTTCAGAGTCATCAGCGTTACTTTTTTAAACATGTTTTTTAAACAGTGTTCAACGTTCAACACAGTTCATAAAATTTATGCATTAAAACTCAGTCGTTTTGTGACAAATATGCCTTGTCCATTTTAAATGTTGATCCAATAATACACCGAGATATTTTAAAAATTTTGTTTGTTCAAGAGATTGACAATCACATTTACCTTTATTATCCAAATCTGGTGTATAAAGTTTAACATTGGAATTTTTAGCTTGATGTCTAAGTGTAGGGGAAAAAGTTTTGTGTTTTTTTGATATTTAGTATCATCTACCTAACAATTTATATGGCCTGTAAAATTGTTTATACTGTTAATGTATAAAGGGTCCAGACGCACGTTGGGTCTGCGTACTAGTAATAATCGTCCTTCCCTCCCGCACATGCTTCATAGCTTCATAAACAGGCCTGGTTTGTCAGGTAATGGGTAGTAATAATTATTATTAATAATGTAGGCAAGGAACATTATTGGACTCAATACAGTCCTCTGTGGTATGCCTGTTTGGATCACTGAATCAGAACCACCAGTTCCGACTCGGTGACTTCTCTCTGGTAGATATTTTTCATTAATTTAAGTGCAGTGCATCGAATGCCATAATTGTTTAACTTTTTAATTAATAGATCATGCTTAACTGTATCAAAGGCATTGGCCAGATAAAAAACTGCTTAGCATTTAGATGAGTCATCCAAGGCCCTCGCCCAAAGTGCATTGCAGTATTTTTGGTATTAGTAATTTTTTAAATCCAAATTGTTTATCGGTTATTACATATGATGTTTGTTCAAGAATTCAATTAGTCGTTTTTTAACACATTGTTTAAAAAATGTAGCAAAGTTATTTATTACAGATATTGATCTGTAGTTATCTACTTGTGGGAATATCCCTAGCTTTAAAAGTGAGAGTAACGTTTTGAATTTTTTGTTGAAGTAATAGGTCAGTAGAAAAACACTTAGATTTGTGAATAATAATATTAGTACGAAATAAGTGGTTCCAGTATTAAGAGGCCTAATCTGTAACGTCTAACGACATTGTTATTTAATGACAGTCGTTAATAAATGACTATTCTGTAACTAATAGCTGTTGTTTATTAACAACAAAATGGCGACGAAATTGTTGTAACCGTAACAACATCTAAGTATGTGTTGTTACAGTAGATATACATGATTAAGTTACATGAATTACCCCATTTACGTGGGGTTCCCGTGTTAACATACCCCCACGTTCCTTCCAAAGGAGGAACTGATGTTCTTTCACCGAGCCTTAGTTGGGGCCACTGCCCGATCGAATCCAACCTCAAATGTGGCGGGACTTGGTTTTTAAATTGGTTCGCCATCCCGATCTCCCAGTTATAGGCCTGGTGTGCCCCCGACAGAGCTTCGTTTCGAGGCTACTTTAAGGGCCATCAAAGTAGCATCCCGGTGTGTACCCGTTAAGGTAAAGTTGTCTTGAACGTGAAAGGCTGTGTATCTTCGCATCAACGCCCTTTAAGTGTAGGTCTCTAGACGATTTCTGGGAATCCGACGCTGGAACTGACAGCATATGCCAGGGACCGTATTCTTGAACTCATACGAACAAACTTCGCACACGAGATGACGTAATTTTTACGTCATAAAATGCAACTTATCCAATCAAATGTTAGTAGATAATAGAGATTTACGTTATCTCGTATGCGAAACTTGTTCGTATGAGTTCAAGAATACGGACTCAGACCCCTGTACTGTCACCTCCGAAACGCTACCTGGTGGCATGCTCTCATTGGTTAGCGAGCGAACTCCCTAACCGAGATAAACCTGACTTGAATCTCCTCCATTCGTCTAGGCCTGACAGCGGGATACTTGGCTCCATAAAAGACCCTACGTCAGGTAAGATTCAATCCATCCACACCGGACCCCCTTGTTAGCAGAGCTCCCTCCGCAACATTTTAGGGTCATCGTGGAGAAACGTAAACGCAACACCTCGGCATAACTCCACCACACATTTATTTCTGATTACGTCATCCGTTGCCCAGACAATCCTGGGATGGGGTAGACCACGACCAGTTCGTCGGGTGAGCGTGAAATAGCCCTCAAGCTAGTTTAGAATCCTAGTGCTTCTCGACACCTCTAACGACTGCTTGACCGTTCACAGCAGGTATACAGTCAATAACGTCAATAACGTTTTTCTACTTTTATTTTATTATACAGCCTTGGTAGTGTAATGTCTAGCGTGCCGGACTTTCACCCAGGCGGCCCGGGGTCGATTCCCGGTGCCGGCAGATCTGGTTAAGGTTTTCTGCAGTTTTCCTGAGCTGTGACACAAATGTGGGATTTGCGCTGTTTCATCTGTAAGTGGGCTGCAGCCGCACATAGGGGCTACGTAATAATAATAATCGCCCCCTCCCTCCCGCATAAGCTTATAGCTTCTGGGGCCTGCTTTGCAGGTTATGGGTTGTAGCAATTATTATTATTATTATTATTTCATCTACTGAAAAATCTGTCCATGGGCCAGATAATACATGCTCAAACTGTTTCTCCTCCCTTGGAATCCAGCCTGTTTGTTGATTATAGGTTATATTTTTGAGAATTTCACTTCAAATCAACTTTTGGTATGTTATTTATTAATTTTCTGATGTCCGTTTCCTATCTGAACATTATGATCATCAACTGAAACCGACACATCAATTTCATGGATTTACAAAATACAGATGTTTTTTATCTATGCCTTGTTCAGGAACATCTTTCAATCCATTCAACACAACACGACCAATGATATCCAGCGCATGTATAGTAAGTAAGTCTTTCGACTATTGTCTATATTTCTTTTTGGGTTCATTTTAATTCACGGGCTTAGTCTTTTACTTGGGATTTTCAGTAGGTAAGTATCTACATAAAGACATCAATAAATAAATAGACATACAGTAATAAATATCAACTGCCTTTTCTCCTAACTCATCTCCATTATTGTTCTGTATGTATCTTATACTGCCTTCTTCTGATTTTAGCAGCTCTTCTTGTTTTCGTTAAAGTTGTCATACTTTGAAATACAAAATTATCTTCACGGTGGCGTACGTAATTGTTATATAAATTAACAATATATACTTACGAGACATATTATGGAGTGTATCATCAAATCTATACCTTTAAAGAGCATATTTAAATAAAATATATTTTCATTAGACCTAAATATCATTCACTAAATTCATAATTACAAAAAGTAGTGTCAACTGTCAAAAAAAGTTCATTTAGTCTTCTTCTGTCATTAGGAGTTAACAGCAGCTTTACAGAATAAAGGTTTTGAAAATTGTTGTTACCAAGAGCGTGGTTACAATAACGACATCGTTAAATAACAACTGTTTACAGAATAAGGGCCTAAGTATGAATAGCTTTTAAGGTTTTTGAAGTTATTTTATCTGGCCCTCGTGTAGAATTATCGTTTTAACTTTAAAACTATTATCACAAATTCATTTTTGGTTGCTGGTTCCAGGAAAACTGACTGTTCAATTGTAACATCTGACCTAAACTTTTCAAGCAAATTTCTCCTGGGAATGTTTTGCACATATTTTTCCAATATTAAGGAAAAAGTTATTAAATGCATTTGATTTTGTTTTATTTATTATTACTAACGATGCTGCCATTTTCTACAATAAGTTTTACAAGCTTTACAATAAGGTAGTAATTACTTCTGCAGTACCAATAGCTTCTTTAACAAAACATGACCAAATATTTAAAACAGATTTATTAAAATTGAACTAAATAAGATCCTATCTTAAAAACAAAAACCTCTGCAATCCTTACATCACCAAATCGTGGTTAAAATTAAAAGATTGATCTTACACAAGTCTTTTCAAAAGTAAAGTTCACGTTTAATCAACTTTACTCGTTTTTAAAGATTTATTCTACTTTAAAAGAAACATTTTTCACTCAATCAAATTTTAAAATGGAAATCGGATAGAAAAATTATCAACTATAATTTAAATTAAAAATTATATTTAAATAGTGCTCTATGATTGAACTACCTACCAAACAACTTTTATTTAAAATATTTTCTGATAAAATAGGTGTTTATTGGGTTATTGAGGTATCTAGCACTTTGATAAGCTCTGATGAGATGTCGAATGTACTAATCATTTATTAACTTGGCGGTTTTCTCAAAAGGCTCGCTTAGTCGTTTATTACATCGTATCGTAACAAACGCGAAGATATTGAAAGATTACACATTCAGTTTTCAGGGTCTTTGCCAGCTACAATAGTGTAGGCCTGATTCATTCCGACAGTGTAATAGTTGGCCGTACGTATTTCCAAAAATACCGACACCGTATTACATTGGATAGGTCACAATGAGCCGTCTAGACCGTTCAAACCTACGTTTGAATCCCTGATCTTGGTTTCCCCAACAAAGATAACCTTATTAGGTACCTGTTCTGAACCTCCATTAAAAGTGTTGTACATAATAGTGTATAGTTCAATACCCCAATCGTTCTCTATCAAAAGCAATGAAAATACAGCAACGCTAATGCTAAATACAGAAACATTAGTAAAGAAAATAGATGTAAGCATACCTATTAAGGAATATCTTTGTAGATTAAAAATTGAAACAAACAAAAACAATCTAGGTTAAGGTTTTTGTTTAAATCTATTTTAATTTTGTAAATAATTTATTTTTGCCATTTCACAGTTTAGCCAACGGCTTAAAAATTGACAAAGGTGGGTAGGTTTATTTCCCACAGAAGCAAAAAGCTATGAGAAGTAAATTGTCAAACACATTTTACAATACAATATAATAGTATATTACATAACAAGAGTTGTAAGTAGCATATTACGTACGAGTGGAAAAGTTGCATACGAGCGACCGAAGGGAGCGAGTAATGCAATTCCACGAGTACGTAATTGCTTTACAACTGGAGTTTTGTACTATACTTCATCTACGACCACAGACAATTTTTTTATTTATGTATTTTGTTTTAAACCTTTTAATAATGCTAAATGTGATTTACATTTTGTGATAATAATTATTGATAGTTACAGTACAATTATGAAAAACTGGTGCTGCATTAGATGGGGCCATACTCATACTATTGTTAAAAATAGAAGTTGTAGAAGATTCTGCCAATGTGTTGTGATGAAACACATTGGTACCAGAAGATGAAGCCATATTAAGATCTCTAACAATGGTATCATTTGATGTTGCTCCACCATCACAGATGGCACTTGAAATCTTTAGCGCATTTTCAGTTTTGTTTTTGGTAGAATTATCAACATAGCCTTCAGCTACTGCTGACGAGCGCCAGCCACCATGTCTTTTTAATGCCAGTAAGTCGCCACCAGCATCCACAAGAATCGTGGCCGACGAGCGCCTAAAGCAATGGCCAGTGTAGTCTTTCGGATTCGGCAAACCCAGAAACTCCGCGATTTTGGTTGGCACGCTACCAAATTTGTTTATACCAACGGATTGTTTGGTACATTTTTCGTGTTGGTAATTCAGAAAAAATGGCAAACATTTTTCGTCCGCTCCTGACGGACGTAGATTTATGTACTTCTTGCACGTTGGGTACCACGCTTCAGGCACAATAAAGGAACGTTGAGTTTTCGTCTTGGAATCTGGGATTTTAACTATAAGTGATTTCCCAGTATCTTCTACGTGTCCGGTTGTTATGTTTCTCAGCTCCTGTTTCCTGCAGGCACCACTAATACCAAATATTAGAATCACCTACATTAAAATAAAATTGATGTACTTATGTGTATTTTTTAAAACATGTGTTAAGTATACCTTTGATAACAAATGCTTGCTGTCGGGTGCGTTTTTCAGAAACTGGTTAATTTCATCAGCAGTGAGAGTTTTTGATTTTTTAGACCTAAAACCATCAGACTTTCTCTTTAGTAAAGCCAAAAGTTTGGGATAGTTTGCTATATTCGTATTATTTCGAATATTAATTGTAGCCTTCAACATTGAATATATGGCCCAAAGTGACGACGGTTTCATTTCCTTTGATAAATCGCCAAAGTACGCCAACATAACGTTTTCGGACAATGATTGTATTTTATTTCTGACTTTCCAGTCCATGAATCTTTGGTACACTATCTCGTACCTCTCACGCGACTTTACTGGTAGGAGATCGTCTGTTGCAATTTTGGCTTTTTCGCTAATTTCAGGTGGCGTGCACATCTCTTCCTCACCATCGCTAGACATTGTTTAGCTGAAATTCAAAGAAATTAGCCGAGAAATTATACGTTTTACCGAATATTACCTTTATTAGAAATATAGAAAGTAGCAATTTCGAGAACTGTCAATCTGACGTGCATAGCCAATTAGATGTAATGCTTACATGAGCAAAAGGCACAACTGTACAATTTCGACACTTTACGCACGACAGTTTGTAAGGCCACGCTTACTTAGATTATCCGTTGTACGTAATTCATAGTTAATTGTAGTGGTCGTAGATAAAATACATTAGGATGCCCTTGACATTGTTTTTTAACATCTATTTTTATATGATCTAAGTGTTGGCTAATTTGTCATTTTTCTTTTATATAAGTGAATCTTTACGACATCAACACTTAGATAAGACAAACTCAGCTGCAACGCTTTGCATATTACATATTTTGAAATTTTACTTTAGCATATGGTACAAAAAAACCAAAAACATTACAGTGGCTGTGTTGTTCTATATTCAAACTGCCTCTTTGAATTAATTGTGCTTTTAGTAAAACGAACTCCAGAGATGCAAGTTGTTTCATATTATAACAGATGGTTACACGACTAACTATTGCAAAGGACCCACCTCCGACTTGCAGCCTATGTGCATAAAAATTCATGTGTATGACAAACAATGATCTTCTCGCTTGTTTTCTACAGTCATTTTTAACGAGGTAATTTAAAATGCAGAATGCGACAGGAGAGAAAAAGAGCCTACAGTGAATACTCCACTAACAATAAAGACATTCCTGCTGGTTGCAGTTAGTTTCACATGCAAATGTCGTTTGTGGTTGGAGTTAAAAATAACGTAATTAGAATCAAGTGCTATTCATTTAATTTGCAATATCACTCTTTTTTAGAATGTGTAATTTAAAACGGACATCCTTTTTTTGTAGTGGTTGCTTTTTGTAATTTATTTCTTAATCAATTACATTGACACTTGACTTTGATAATGGCTTATGTACTCTGTTGACAACTCTTAATTGAATAATTCTAGTAATTAAGTACATCCTAATGTAACAGTTAATTCTATTTTCTCATTTAAATTCAATCAATGAGATATTACTTTCCTTTGTTAACTGGGGATAACGAATTTGATTAAAAGGTAGAGACATTCGTCTAAACTCAATGTATAACATACATGTACGTCTAAAAATCTCTCGATGATCGTTCCAACTGTTATCGTGATTTTTGGGAAATTACATGGTGTATTACGTGGAAATTACATTATCTATGGTTTATTTATAGTAGCTTGATGTTTCTGAAACAAGATTAATATGACGCTACTTTTTACCACCCAATTATTTATCGACGTAACCGCTTGAAATCGGGCTAACCGAAAATGCCCTTTACTGTTTTTAAAGGCATATCCTTCAGTTATTTTCACAATTTCTTAGCAATATGTTTTTACAAAGTTCGATTTTTACTTCAACCTAAACCGATTAATATTAACGGGAATTTATCTTTATCCCTTCTGAAACAATAAGCTCATTATATTGAATATGTAATTCTCTGCGTTTTTAATTGAAATATGGTGGAAAAGTCTTCACTGAGAAAAATATTCCGCTTTGATATGTGTAGAAAAATCTAAAACATGAATAATTTTGATTTATTTATGACCTCATATAGCTAAATACAGCGTTCATTTGTTGTTACTCGTTTAAACGAAGTTACCACTTGTGTAATAAGAGTCAATTCATCTGAAGTGGCCCAGAAAAAAATAAATTGGTCGCTCGACCATTTCAGAAAACGATAATTTCTTTGTGTGTTATCTATATATGTATTTAAAACACAAGGCTTAGTTTTGTTCCAGTGCGTTTGAGAGTTCTATTGGACCGATTTACGTGATTCTTTTTTTATATTGGAACTTTCGTTATATATATTAATCAACACTACTTAATATCTGTATTTCATTCAGTTTTATATTTTTAAAGAAGTAAACCTAAAACATTTATTTTGATACGCAAGAGAACAACTATCTACTTGCATCGCCATCTCAGTCCACAGCGTTGGTAGCTTTTGGAACTATTCACGATTATAAAAGTTTGCACCAAACCCGAATTAGTTGAGTACCGCAGTTTTTTCTTATAAACTTCATATGTATTGATAACAAAATGTAATAATAATAATTGCATATATTAGTATAATATTTTTATAATTAATGAAAAATCTACTACTTAAATGTTTCTTTCACTTAGCTTTGTTAGTTACATATACTGTATAATAAATAAGTATTTATAATTATAAGTATTATATAATTATAAGTATTATACCTATAAAACTAACACCAACACTTTTTCATTTTTATTCAATGCTAAAGACAAAACACAAGATATCATGAAATCCGGCATTTACCGTTTGAATTGTTCTTTTTGTAACTCGGTTTATATTGGGCAAACACTTAGAAATTTCGACATAAGATACAAAGAACACGTACGCTCTTATAGACTTAAACATCCAGAAAAATCGAATTATGCCAAACACATTTTGGAACAGAACCACCCAATGACACCTCAAAACAACATTAAATTCTTACATTTTTGCAACAACAAACACAAATTAGACATTTTAGAAGCTTTTGAAATATACAAGCATAAACGCACAGTACCTTTAATGAATGAACAAACTGAGCTTAGTAATTCTCCTTTATTAGAAGTGTTAGATGTTTAGTTTTTGTATGTATTATATCTAGTTACCTATTTTCTGTATGTATTTATCCTTAGCAACGTGTTTGTTTATCAATCTTATCTACCTTTGATAATGACATTTTAATGTCGAAACAATATTGTCAGGTTAAGATAAACTAATAAAACTTGTGAAACTTTAAATTAATCTTTTAATTTGATTATATTTCAAAAATAAGTATTTGTTCTTGGAATTTATTCTTTTAAATACTTACTTTATATTAAATAAATCTATATATTTAAAACACAAGGCTGATTTTTGTTCAAGCTCATTTGAGAGAGTTCTACTAGACCGATTTACGTGATGCATTTTTTTATATTGAAGCGTTCTCTGTGTATTCCAGTTCATTGCGATATTTGGTTTTGTATTTCACGTATGTAGTAGCAAAAGGCACCAACAAATAAAATAGTAATTAGGCCGTTATTGTAGGAAAGTTTAAAGCTTTGCAAGTGGTACCCTTTTGTTATATTACAAGACTTATAACTGGTCCCGTGAGACCCCAAAATATTTCCGCGGAACACACCGAAAATCAACTTTTTTTTGACATTTGCCATTTCAATAAATTTCCGGAAATATTTCTATGGAAAGTTACCAAAAATAAATTTCCGGAAATCTAACACTATGTATATGTCATGTTTTTGAAATACGTACTAATATACGTTTTCAAGAAGACAATCAATTTTTGATTTTATTCTTATTGTCACGTGGGGTTTTCGTGACTGGGAAATGTAGTCAGAGGTAGCAAGAAAAATAAACACAAGACATAGAAAACAACTATATACTAACAACAGAATAAATAATACAAATTGTTACAAACATTGGTTCTACAGTGTGAGGACGTACATGTCCTCCTAAATCCAACATAATCTTGAGCGTGGTCGGAACCAAACCTGCTCTAGCACTAGGTCTACAAACTAAGCACTAGGAAGTCAGGTAATCGGCATCCCAAGATGCTAGATTCTAGATATTCCTAGATTACAACTAACCGTGAGGAAACCTGGTAACAATTTCCCCATACTATGCTAGAGAGTATGCTAGGTTGTAGCGCACCCACTCAACTAACCAAACTAAGCCATAATTAATTAAAAGACACTTACCCGCTTGTTTCTTGATGAGGCTTCTTGTGAGTCTTGGCACAGACTGCCTATCAAGCCAAACAAGCGGGTTTGTATACTGCTGAACGCGGAAGCCTTACTGTATAATTGAATAAATTAAGTGGGATGCGAAGAATATATGAATGCATAATGAGATGCAAACTGGATATATTATTTCTAATGAGATGCAAACTGCATATTTTATTTCCAAGGATATGCAGATTGTATACAAGCGCGTGGCGGCGTGTGGGCGGCTATCGCATTACCCTTGATAATATTTGTACTAAATGAATGCAAGTTGAAATGTTACAAAAAGGATTTCATTTGAAATAATTCCGTTTGTGACATTATCATTTCATAAGGTAGAATTTCCGTATGTATGTATGTAGAATAAACCTGAGGGGGAGGTAAGCCAGAGTCGACGATATGTCGGAAGAGAAGAGAGCTGGAAGTGAGGTTACAACTGGTTATGTTTGGTTGCGTTTATTTAAATAATCACTCACGAAAATCCGAAGGATTGTAATCAAGCAACGCAACGCAATGCTGTATATAGGGAAATCCTTCAATCCTTTTGACCGTCATGTCTTAACGATGTTTCCCTAGTTACCCCTAAGTATTGGTAGTTCGAAACCACTGTTATTTTATTTTTATTCTTTTTGATTGAAATATGGCAGCCATATTTGTTTCGTGGTGCATGACGTTTTTTGCGTTTTTTGATGTAAACGTAAATTTTGATATCGGATCAGGAACGGTTGATCCTAGAGACCCGCGGTACAAACCATTGTATTGTGCACATGTAGTAGACTAAAAAAAGTTTAGTTGGCGCAGTTAAAATTTATTTAATATCACTAAATATATTTTATTAAATCAAAGAAAATTTTAGTTTTGCTAACTGAATGTATGGTTGACTTAAATACAGTCCAATTTCTTTTTCACGAACTTCCATTTTACGTAATTCTCTATTTGGGATTTTTTAATGGGATTCTTCCGTTTGCGTAATTTACCATATAATTTTTGCTCTATTTAGGAAATAAAATTCTATTTAGCGAACTAAGTATGAGCAGGTTTCTATAAAATCTGTTGGAATTTTTTGTCTGAATTGAATTTTTGGAATTTTATCCATCATAGCTTTCAAACAAGCACACAAGTAATATCGTTATAATCCAGCTTACAAGGGATTATAGTCCTTTATTTATGCATTTTAAAATAAGAAACTGGAAGTTTTTGGCATTGTCTAGTTCTCTGGGTTCAAGAGGGTGTAATACCTTTTGTTATTAGATTTCAATATTGAGCTTCCCAAAGTTACACATAAAATTAAAACAAAAACAAACCATCAGTTTTACATTTGATATCAATCTGTTCTTTTTACAAAAACATGTCAGAAAGCACACGGGAATGCTTAAGTGTTATAGAAAAAATGCAAATTTTAAATGAAACTGATAGTGGATGCAAAAAGAAAGATGTAGCGTTAAAATACGGTATTCCTCCCAATAGTTTATCTACAATTTTGAAAAATCGGGAACGTTTTTTGAGGCGTGTTCTAGTGAAGTGGACCTTAAACGTGTAGCCTCAGACTGCTCTTGAGGGTGTGGGTATGGTTCAACAACAATATTGAGAATGCTATGGCTATACAGGGCGCCACAATATTGCGGAAAATATTGAAAACCGGTTTATTCTGAATGTCGAGGCAAATAGTTATCAATTGAACAATCAGTCATCAATAAAAGAACATTAGGGTATATAACAGTACACAGTGTTTATTAAAATAAGATTAAGAATGCAGCATTACTGACGTATTTGAACTAGCATTACTTGTTTAAGCCAAACGAAATTAAAGTTAATATATTGAGGTGATATTTAAATATTATAATATGATGTGCCCACCGTTCCAAAATAAATGTAAATTATATACGGTGGATTAAAATAAAAATACACCCCAAATATTTTTCTTTATTCCATTCAGCCAACTCAGGGTTATTCGGTAGAGCATAAATTGTTTGAATTATGAGACTCTTATTAACTCTTATGCCTGGAAAAAGAGAAAAACTTATACTGCAGACACAAGGGCTCCTGCAAACTGGACAACCACTGCTAAACTCTAGATTCAAAAAGAAAGAAAACTGGATGCTTGTATGAGCATCAATTAAACACATAAGTAATTTTAAAACACATAAACTTTATTTAATTCAAAGGAAAAATAAATAGAAATGTTAAAAATGAAAGAAATAAGAAGGAAAATTGTTCAAATTTGTACAATAAGACCATTGGGAAAAATTGATTCCCAAGCTTGCTCAAATGTAGTTAAAAGTCGTAATAGCCTGACATAGGGCTATTACAGTCATTCACTTGAACAAACCAACACAAATCAAAATTATTCACAAATAAAAATGTTTATCTTAATGAAGAATAAATTTGAATAAAAAAAAATTGAATTGTTTTATTTTTGAAAGAAAATAAGTTCTTAAAGGACCTTTAAGGTTAAACAAAATAATTTTGAAATTATTAAGGATAAACTTTATAAATTTAATATTGTGAATCAAATTTAAGAACCCTTTTATTACGACCAACCTGGTATATTATAAAAAGATTTTCCTTTATTTATAACCCTCAATTGGTATCACTACAATAGTATTTGTAAACTGATTTCCTGTTTGAATACGTCAATACGTAAACCGATAATGAAATAAATTCTCCCGAATTTATTTAAATCTCGTTCACTTCAAATAGTTGTGGAACAACAATAAAATCTTTAAACTTTTAAAAATATTCAGTTAAACACTTCAATTTAATTCAAACTTGTTTATTTCTACAGTTGACATCAAACATATGATCAACACAATGGTTATTATCCTCAACCTCAACTTTTTTTACAGATTTTCAATCCGGAGTCGGGCATAGATTTGCCGAAAGCGTTTTGTCGACTGCCTTTATTAAATTTGGCTTCAACTTATATAGGTTTACTCAAAACAACTGCCTGCACTGACTAAAAAAAAATCGAGCACGGAAAATTTATGACGTCACTATTTTCTCACAGCTGTTCACAATTTTCACGAATCTTAATTCTATAAACACAGGATTGTAGCTCATAAAACAAGGATTAAAACAATGTAATACACTTGTATCCTAAAATGCATCGTATCGAAGATATGGAGCGAAAACGATTGACAATGTACAAATCTCGTTATAGCTTAATTACATACAAAATCAAACTAAAACAGGTTTATCCTTTACAAGATAGATACATGATCACACAATACAACTAATACATAAAATTTTCCATAGGAACATCTTTACAATTTAAGAAAAACATAAGTTAAGAGTCAGATACAACCATCGAATCAACCAATTAATGCATTTGCAAGTTCCAACTTTAATATTGATTCAAATAAAATCAATTTATGGTCAAATTGTCCAGCATACAGTTCTCCAAGTGTTTACATAAAAACAATGGTGAGAAAAAATAGTATAAGAGTTAATAATCGTCAAACTGAATCATAACGACAAGATTTAAACCTTCAATAATGAAAATGCTCAGGATTACTATAACAAAGTTTAAAAACTAATTTTACTATATAAGTCATAACAAGATTCACCCAAATTATCTGTTTTTAGTTAACTGACAGCGCGAAACTAAGTTGGTCTTTTGGAAAGTAGAAAAATTCATCCTACGTTAAAGATCGTAGACTCTAAATTTAAACAAGAAGATTACTTCTTCTCTACAAGTCAAAAACCCATCTCAATATGTAACTTGGGTTGTATAAACATGTATTATGATAAAACAATCTAAATGATTGATATCCTTTTTTATAAAAATCAAACCTTTTATTCTTGATTTCTATTTTAAATATCGATGAGCCTAATTGTGACCCTATATGTAGCCTTTATATTAATTATGCCTATCACTTAGCATGTCCCTCTTTTAATTTAAATCTGATATGTGAAATATTTGTTTTCACGTTTACGAACTATCGCTAAATAAAATTTTTTAATGAGGTGGACTAATAACACCTCAATATGTTGGTTACAAAGACATGGTTTCGAATTGGTGTATAGAGATCTCTATATGTACAAAAAAATACATTTATTTATATTTATATACCTTGATAATTTAGAGCAAATTAAGTATGGCAGTTCTTATACAGTAATAAACATCAAAGTGAACAACTTAGTTTTTATAATAGTCCAGAAATCCACTTATCTTTCTTTAATAGTGGGGGATACTTTCAGGAACTTCTTCTAATCTTATAGCAGGTTGGTTTCTTAATTCATATGGATAGGATGGCGGCAATGAAACTTAGATGGGACGGTAGATAAATTGCATAATATGACGGAAAGGTACGGTACTAATAGATCGCACTAACTAATCCTCTGGCCAGAAAAAGGTCTTCCTCAAGTACACAAAAGGATTAGTAGGTCTAAACCACTAAATATTCGATAGAAGAATCTTGCCGCAAATCTTACAATAGATGTTTGATGATTCCAATGCCAATCACTAAATAAATCCCTCCGTAAATCCCTAGAAGATCGGACATGAATATATCAAACAAATATTACCTGAAAATACTACCTTTCGAGAAGGGATAAGATAAACCACGTCAAAATCGACAAACTTAATATTATTCCAGTCAAAACGGAAAATAATTACTTTAAATTCAAAAGGTATTGATCTTTTTTAGAAAAAGTCAAAAAGCATTTGTTTTTCAAACACTGTGATTCTCAGTTTTTATTAGAGAAACCTAGGTAACTAGACAAACCGAATGTTACAAACGGATAGGTGCAAAAGCGTGCAAGTACGCAAATGTCGAGAAGGCTATGTTAAAATGGGCGCTATAAGCGCGAGAAATGAATTTGTCTTTGCCGAGTACATTAATACACGAAAGGGCACAACTCACAGCTTCGTATGTTTAGATATGACGATTTTCCAGTAAGTGCCAACTGTCTAGATAAATTACTGATGTAGATAAAATTTTGTTTTTATTTTAAAAACATCCAAATTTTATAATTTTAAGTGTTTTTTCACGAAATTTCCGTTTAACGAACTTTTTTCTTGGATTTAGCGACTTCGCTAAATAGAAGTTCCACTGTAAATATTAACTGGGCCAACTAAACTTTTTTTCAGTGTAAGTACTACATTTCTTAATCTGAACATAATTTTTGTAGGATGATTACTTATGGGTGCAATGTAATATGGGGGTTTTGAAGTTTTTGTTTTTTTCTGTTTTTTGTCAACTTTGGTCCTCAATATCTCCGATGGATAAACTGTGGTAAAAATCTCTCTTTGATATTAGCCTGAGAACAGAGTTATGCTCAGTTCAAAACTGTAAATAAATCTTGTAAATAACCATAACCATAAACCATGTATTTTCAACACATTAACATCTCCATCAGTATCGTTGAGTAAATTTATTTTATTCTAATGTTAAAAAGAAAATAACACTGGTTTTGAACTACCAATATTTAGGGGTGATAACACACAAAAGATTATCGTTTTCTGAAATGGTCGAGCGACCAGTGCTGGATCACTTCATACGGATTGACCCGTAAGAAATA
The DNA here is from genome assembly GCA_929113105.1 of Agrypnus murinus. NCBI lineage: Eukaryota > Metazoa > Arthropoda > Insecta > Coleoptera > Elateridae > Agrypnus > Agrypnus murinus. The sequence goes on from OV816024.1 coordinate 1,622,621, forward strand.
CGTTTCCACAAATAGCACATTCCGCTTTTGGTCATATATTAAAATCAAGTTTGTTTATCGTATTGTAAAAAGGCAAACTAAATAAAAATTAATTCATTCAACCATACTAATAAATTTGCTTTGATGTAACATTAAAGTTGCACTAACATATTTCATGTTTCTATTCACATCGCGTAGTAACGCCTGATGTTGCGCTACACTCCAGCTACACTTCTCTAAAGCAGGACAGATCGACCGGATAACGCCGTTATATTGGTATACTATTGACTAACTATTAATTGATGATGTTTGCAGGTTCTACTTCTATATTCTAAACACTATGCCTAGGAAGTGGAAATATTCTTGAAGCAATTTTGTCTACTAATGTAATAAAAATGTGCGTAAATTAGTATTTTACATTAGTTTAAGTCTGTTAGGATAGCCTTTACGGCCGCTGCCAGAAAGTTTGTGAGACGAGGTCGAAGACCGAGTCGAATTAAACTGGCAAGACGATAAAGGCCCTAACCCTAACGTTCGTATATTGTACAATAGTTTTTGTAATATCTCTACGATTCGTTCATAATTATCTTTTTTAAATTTATTTTCTTCAAAATTATCGACAAGAAAACGAATGATTAAGGGTAAATAAAGTTGAGATTTATGTGGCTATGGTGATTTAGACTTTACAGTCGCTCTTTACGGCCTGCGGTCGTTAAGAGGTTGCTTACATAGTAAAAAAACAGTCCTCAAAACAACTTTTATTAATAACTTACATATTACAAAAAATGATTTTCAGTTCATTTTACTCAAATCGATTCTTCAAGGTTTCGTCCTGATTAATTAGGGTTTCTATTATTTATCTAAAATTTTGAAAATAACTATTTAAAAATAAAAATTTATTGTAATAAACCTTATTTCTGGCTCCAGGCAAAATTAAATAGAAGAAGAATTTTGTAAATTTTTATTTTATTTTCTTTTAAAATATTCAGCATTTATTTATTTCGTTGTCCCAACGTATGCCCCACGTCGCCTTTAATATAATTTTTGTGCTTCATTTTTTGTCAATTCACAGGACATTCTTCTTAAATTCAGGCCTTGCTATTTCTCATTTCTCGAGTTGCTTCGTTTAATCCCTTGTTCTTTTAGAATTTGTAGCCAAAAATTTATTAATTAAAACCTAAATTTCTATCTCGTCAAAGTGCGCTTTTCCTGTTTGCTTATCCAACTTAGAGATCCAATGATATCTATTAAACGTTGCTTCTGGCAACTACAATTATATAAGTTAAAATCTTGCTGAAAAATTTAATTCAAAGATTAAACAAAATTAAAATAATATTCATTGTTTAGAATTTCTTAACGAAGAAGAGCCAAAGCTTAAAATAATTGATGTTTTAAGTTCCTTTGAAATGTGCAACCGTATGGTGCTCGCAGTGTTTATTGCATAAATAAGATAACTTGTTCATGCTTTTGCAAGAATAGTATAACTTTAAAATTTAGGTTATTTGAGATTCAATTTAATTATAAAGTTTTCGATTGACGTAGGCATAGTTCTTTCCATGACTTAGTACTTTATAAGAACTCCAGTACTCTGGTACTCCATAAAGTAATACTTTAAGTAGTTTAATTAATGTGAAAGAGTAACATCATCCTTTTACAAGAAAATTATAATAATTATTAAATTTAATACCAAACTATCGATAATTATATCAAACTAAAGTTTATTATTCTAACTTTCCTTAAAATTGACAAGATAATCAGTACAGCTGCTCAGTTTTCCCCTACTGTTAATTTTTTACTGGCTTCTCGATATGCATAAAGAAGTAAATAGGAAAAATTGTGTTAGATAACACAGATTTACCGACAGGTTTAAATTCTTTACCAATATCCATTTTATAGAAATTTATTGATCAAGTCTGTGACTACAGATAAAATTATTGAATATTCAATTTTATAAGTTTGTATATTTGTACATTTCTTCCAAATAAATATCGCCAAATTATCAAAATTTTTATTAATTTAATTAATCCAATCTTTGGTACACCAGCAAGGTATTTATGACTCGAAAGCTTGTAAAGCCCTTTCTGGTAAACTGAAGGTAGTCGTATCGTCCAAAAACATGTGTCAATCATTGAGGACAAGTAGTGATAAAATCTATGAAGACCTAAAGTTAATGGCATTAGTTTACCCACACCTTACACATTGGTTTGTGTTCCAAAAACTGAATTACTTGATAATTCAGCTTACGGGATTTATGTTCACCCATATTTTTAACAAAATCATAATCATCATTGAAGAATCATAAATCAACATTAACAAATATTACATATATACAAATTAACAAAAATGTTGTTACCGAATGTAATACGCTTCATGAAAAGTTCGAACTTTTGGATGCTAACTTCACAGGTCTATAATCATTGTTTGTCAATGTAGTTTTTCGGGGCGTTTTCTATAGTTAATACCAATTTTTAATACCAAATTGTAACAAGAATGTTTAAGTCTGAATAAGGCAAGATCAAAAAATTAAACTTATTTTAGCAGCGCAAGATTTATCACAAAGGTTACTCACCAAGTTTTAACTGACTTAATTTGTTATCCACCTAATAACGTCGCAATCTCGCACTATTTTCGAAATACATACTATTTATTTACTATGCAATATACATTTACTATGCTTTTACTTGATTATTTTCAAATGCAATATACAGTAAATTGCACAGATTGCATTTTAATTTAATAGCACTACATATTTAAATAATTAATTATAATAGAATATAGAAAAAATTTAAAAAAATACATATTAGGTATTTTTGTTTATAGAATTCATGTTGAAACTACAGTTGGCTTTTAACGCTTTTTAGTTATTAAAATAAATACTTCGGAAACTAAATAATATTCTAGAACAACTAAGTTAGTTGATTACTTCCTTTACAAATTCTTTATTAAATTTGTTTCACTTACAATGATATTCACAAAGATGTACCTTCCTGTATATTCTCATAATAATAAATGTGTCGGCATATTATGCTATTAAATATGCATACATGATAATTTCTCTTTTATAACTAATTCTAAACATAACCAGTTCTGAGAGACGACGGCAGATTCGTGAGGAACTTTATAAGACTGGCTCTGGCTTATTAAATATGCGAAGCACATAAGGAATACATGTAAATATTCATCAGTTTAAATATAGAAATTTGTATAACAAAACGAAGCATTGGGGATTCGTTTTGTGTTGAAGCCGCACCCGTTTGGGTGCTGGCCTACAGAAGGAGCTTTTGTGCTGCTCTTCATGTCAGTCAGTAGCTTTTTCGTATCTGCTTTTTTATTTTTAGAATGATAAATTGAAATCTTATACCGAATTAATGTGTATAATAATTAAACGATCTAAAAAAAACTCTTAGACGAAATCCAGATTTATACGTATATGCACTAATTTGCATATTATGGTTTCTGTCTATGCCATAAATTGTATAAAATTTGTTTCAGAAATCTTGCTTTTTATTATTGTCATTGATCTTAATGACATGAACTACCATATTATAACAATACTATTATTAACGTCTTTGTTAAAGAGGGTAGCCTCTACCAATTGACAAATTGACTATCAGTTGGAGAACCGTAAGATGTATTGAAAGATGAATCATATAAATAGATTATTTTAATTACACCATGTTATAGTATATTACATAACATGCATAGAAAGTGAGTGATATCGCGCGAGTGATAGCGAGTTAGATGAATGCGGTAATCTAACGAGCATGCGATAGACACTTTCCAGCGAGTTTTGTACATTATTCGTGTACTTCCCTCGTCCATAATAATGTCAGAGGCTTTTATTATCAACTTTTTTGTTAATATTGTCTACAAAGTTTTATTTACAACATTTATATTAATATCGTCTACAAATTCTTATTAATTTATTGTTTATCATTTACAACATTTATGGTAATCGTATTATTTTGACAATTATTAAAAATGATAGGATGTGTAACTGTTTGATCACTCATCAGATTAGATAATGTGTGATTTATTTGAACTTTATTTTCGTTATTATGACAGGATTCTTTTGCCAACAGTGTTGATGAATTCTGAAGTGCATCAGTCGGAGATTTCGAATGAGATTTGTTTACTGCACAGAGAAAAATGCTGTAGCGTTACTTTTGCACAACGTTGGTTTGTTGTGATTGTACGATTTTTTTCGTACAATTGGGTTCAATTATTTTAAAGTGTTGCGTATTTTTACTTAATAAGATTGTTTGAAGACGTCGTGAGATTTGCTTTGACAAATTGTGCAAAGCAAATTGAAGTAACTGAAGGAATTAATAGTTCACAATATTGTGCTGCGTTTTTCCACGATCTTGTTGTATCTCTTGATACAAGTTGTTTAACTGTAATTATGCACAGTATTGTGCAGCTTTTTAAATTGTATATGCAGAAAAAATACAAATAAAATTGGAAACTGTAAAACAATTTAAGCGAAACTTGTCAAGGTTATTTTTAAAGTGGGATTGACCAATTGCATCTATTCCCTCTTAGATCAGACTCCAGACATAAACAAACTGCAATAAACGCTGTGCTAAGTGGAAATGGAACATATTTCGTTTAGTAAGTTCATGATAGTGATACTTGCAGACTACGGATGTAACGTAGGCGAATGAAAATTTGATTAATGTAAGTATTTTCAATTTTTACCCTATATTTTAAATCATTATTATTATTGTGATTGGGGAAGCATTCAATTTATCCATTTATTTTAGTGCAAGAGCCATGTAATAAATAACTTATTTATCATTCATTTTCCAGACGTAATTGGGTATGGAGTTTTCTCGTCTTCTTGGGTCAACCACTTAGGAACGTTTTACAAACCAAATTTTCCATTAATTCGAAAATGGACCGATGATCTTCCAGTGTTTGGCATTATTGAGAAAATAATTGTATATAAAAATGAAACACTCACATAGATACATTTCTTGTGTAAATTATAAAAAGTATTGCCCACTGATGTATAGAATCAGATGAAAGTGCATTTTTCCAACTTGAAATTTGCACTCTTATATGCCATGGTTTGTTTGTATACTAATTTAAATAGTAAATCGTTTATTTCAGTAAAAGCTTTTGTTTAATTTGTATTTTTTCTTTATATGAATGTATTCTCTTTGTATTTTTGCGTTTAAATTAAATATATAACTTTTTGATAAAATTATGCACAATTTGTATCATTAAATCACCCAGTGTTTAGCGTTTCTTTCAGCAATATTAAAGGTTAAAGAAAAATAAGCACAATATTGTGCAAATAAGCACTAAACGACTATATACACATTACTCCAATATTCATAAGTGTTTCCAACAGCATTGTGCAAAAATTCAACATGAGAATCGCAAGTGTTTAATACAGCATTGTGCAAAACTATGCTACAAAATGTAGAAGATTATTTAAACAAATTGTTCTAGTTAGTTACCTATTTGGTATGGAGATATAAATAATAAGTTGTTTGGATAAACATTACAATTTGTTTTGTACAAACCAATGCAATTACAGTGGACAAATTGTTCCTGTCACCGTTTTAGACACAATTTGTTTTAATTTTCTCGACAATTGTGCACTAAATATACAAACATTTCTCCCTGTGTGGGGGATTTACAGATTGTAAAATTGTATAACTGAGTTTTTGGCATTCTTGTGTATAGGTTTACTGGAACTGAAAGGGCTCTGGTCAAAAGTACGGTTATTTAATTTTTAGAGCTACAATGTTTACATACTGTTATACCAACATATACACAGTGTCGGATTGGGCCGCTGGGCAACCGGGCAAATGTCATCTGGGCACCCCTGGAGACCGAAAAGTGGGCCCCCAAGACCCAAGAGCAATTTGCAAAATTCAGGTGTTATTAATTTTTGACGAATAGCTAGACATCGTGAATACAAGAATATAACTGTCTGTTAAAAATTAAAATTAAATTAAAAGTTATATGCTCATAATTAGTAATAGTTGTTGAAATTGAATAAAACTTCATGGGGTCCAGTCCTCAAATTTATTTTTTACAAATTCATTAAAACGTTTCGATCACGATTTGTTTTCGCTATCAAGACCTAGAATATACAAATTACAAAGAATTAGACCATTAGTTCATCTTCTTAATTCTATGCCTTTCTATTGTTAAGTGTAAGGCCATATGTACTTTACTGTTCTTTCGTGCACTTTTCTCTCCATCTATCTTATGTTATTTGTCTGATTTCTTTCCATTCGATTCCTTCTGTGTCTGTCTCTTCTTTGATTCCCTCATTCCAGTCTTCCCTTTCAGTTCTCACCATCCATATTTACTCCATATATTCTTCTGGTTAACAAACCATCTCAATTGTCCTTCTACTAACTTTTCATATATTGGTTTCATTTTGAATTGTTCTCTGATGGTTTCGTTCCTAATTCTGTCTCTTCTTGTTTTGTTCGCTATTTTCCTTAAAAATCTATTGTCCATTGTACAGATTCTTGATTTATCCCTATTTGTTATTGTCCATATTTCGTTGCTATATAGTATTGTCAATCTTGCTATTTTCTTCTGTTGTTATTTGTTTTGGTACTTCTCCTTTACCCAAAACTGTTGTTTTCATTATCTTGTATAGTTTCTCTGCTTTCCCAGTTTTTCACTTCTTTCTTTGTCCATCTTACCGTTTTCTTCTATTACTGATCCTAAATACTTATAGCTTTCGACTTATTCTTTTTCCCTGTATTTGTACGTACGTTATATGTTTTCAGTATACTTGATATTATCATGCTCTTTGTTTTGACCACGTTTATTTCCATACTACACTTTTGTAATTTCTGGTTTAAGTTAAATTAAGTTAAATTCTGCCTTTTCACCATCTTACATAATTCCTATTTTTAATTTTTTTCATTGTTTCTTATCTCTTTAATTTACTCATCCATCACTAACGTGAACTATAGGGGGGTGAGGACACATTCCTGCTTCACTCCTTTTTCTGTTGCAATATTCTTTGATTCTTCATTTTTGTTCTTACTATATTGTTCTTATTTTGCCACTTTTGACTCTTTTTCTTTTCTTTGTATTTTTCATAATGTCCGGTCTGTTTTGTACTTAGGTATTTTATAATTCTTTTCACTTCTTTATTCCACGATTTCGTTCTTTTTACATTTGACTTTACTATTTTTGGTATCCCACGGCACTTTTTGGCCGACTCTAGCACGCATCTTCTGTTTCCTGGCATTTCTTTCTAATTTTTTCGTTTTTCAATTTATAACTCCGTATCTTTTCTTTTACTATTTTCCTTCTTTTGTCGCTTTGTATCTTTTTATGTTTTTAAAACAATTAGTTAATTGACAAATGGTTTAATTCTTTGTAATTTGTTTTTGCATATTTTATTGAGCAAAAGTAAGATGGGAATGTTGTTGAATGTTAGCTGTGTTAATGAGTTGATTGAATAGAGACCGGGGCCATAAACACCGTGATGATATTCAATGAATATTCTTAAAAATTGAATTGAATTTTCTGAATGAAATAAAGTTAACTCAACTTCTTTTTGATTTCTGGAAACTATAAACTAATAAAAAAAATCTTAGAAAAGCGACAAAACAAAATTCTCAAATAATCGAGAATGACAAATCACAATAAAAATTATTTAACATATGCCATTAATTTTCAAAATTCCTTATATACAGGAACCTTGTCTAGAACAGCACTTTCCAGAATGCATTACGTATCACTCTTTTTGCTAAATCTTGATAATTTTGGAAAAATAACCGTTGTAATATTTATTAAGTTATCGAAGCAATTTGACATATGTTCAAGTTACTAAAAAAAAGTGGGGCACCCTCCGCTGTTTGCCCGGTGGGCCCCAATGTCGCCAATCCGACGCTGCATATACACATGCTAGGTATCTACGATTTAATGACAGAGGGACAGGACAAGTTCGAAAAGCATGCCAGCCTACCAAACAATAAACGTGGAAGGTGCAGCATTTGTCTATGTCGATTAGATAAAAAACAAGCATTTTATGCGACATGTGCAGTAATTTTGTGAGTAAGGAGCACGTTAAAATACGCACATTGTGTTTGACACAGAAAACAATAGCGTTTTCTTCAAGCGAACTATGCAATTTCACTAAAGAAGATAGGCTAGGAGCATTAAGTTGACACGTGTCAATTTCTAGAGCCATCGAAACCATTTCAAATAACCTTTACTCTACCATAGACTTACCATTTTTAACGGTATGTTACTACTAGAGTCAGAAAAACAAAACTAAAACAGTTCAACGTAACCTCACAAATTGTAACATACGTTACAGCAATCCAAGTACTCTATTAGTCAGACAGTATTTGTCTTTAATGTTATTTAACAGATCTATTCCACGTTGTGAGTATAGTGACAAGAGTCAAAGGTTGACTCATCTTCATTGTACGTAAATGGTAAATGGATAGAATTATTGCCCAGATAGCTTTAATAAGCGGTTTCGTAGAACTTTAAACTAAATAGCGGCATCCATTTTCCAACTCCCTTGCAAAAATTAAGAAGCAAAACAGTCTTATCAGTACTGATCTTCCACAGTTTAATGCAATCGATTGTGTTGGCGAAGACTTAATGAAAAGTGTTTATTTATGTAGGCGATGATGTCGCGGTTAAAAATGCTCAGTCATAACAACTCAGTACCAGTAACAATAATTATAAATTTTAATCTGTTATTGGTAATTTACTTGTCTCCATAAACAAATAAATAAATAAATTCACTTTCAGTTTTCACAAGAGGCATTCAGAGAAACCATGGAAAAAACTGAATGTTTCAAGGCAACATCCACATAAGAACATATTATTGGTATTTAGAGAGAAAAAGCTTAAAGTAAAATTTTAAAACTTAAAACAGATAAGTTCACACAACCTGTAAACCCAAGACTTCAATTAGCAGAAGATGTAAACAGCCACATAAACGATCAGTTCAAGTTAGTTGGTCAGGTTAATTAATCTTTTCTCTGCTTAATATCCAAACGTAGAAGCTATGTAAATATACACCCTGCCATGTGTTGTACATATTATTTTTTCAACAATGCTGGAAATGACAACAGGTACTTCTGACAATAGGTATTTCAGTAACGATGTTATCTCATTTACGTAGAAAACTGGCGACGGTTTTTGTGTGACCAGTTATAGACGTAACTAGGTGGGGGCTTGGGGGCTAAGCCCCCCAGTAGGTATTGGGACACCTGGCCCAGACATTTTTGCGGGGATGCAGTCGTCGTTAAGTACGGAATCTGCATTACCGACATTCTGTATTACCGGCATTTGGTTCGTCACTCGGCTAAATGGCAACGCTGTTGCTAGGGGAAAACAGATGGCGCCAGTGTCGTTTTTGTACCGACATTCTGTATTATCGGCATTTGGTTCGTCACTCGGCTAAATGGTAGCGTCGTTGCTAGGGGAAAGCAGATGGCGCCGGTGTCGTTTTACGTGATTTTTGTACCGACATTCTGTATTATCGGCATTTGGTTCGTCATCATGAAGAAAGTTGTATTACCGATTACGGGCGTTCTACTGATTGTTAATAGGGGGAGCCAAGGTTTATCATTTTATATTAATAAATTTTACCGATTTCTTAAAATAATTATCGTCGTCATTAATACTTTTAATTACATATAATAATTTAAGATAATTAATTCGGCATTAAAATTTTAAACGAAAATCACGGAACAATTTACGGATAATAATAATAATAACAATAATTATAATGTCTTTATTTCCCTTACAGGCTTACACCCAAATAGGGAAAAATATGAATTTACAAATGTTTTCATCGTTTATGCTATTCTCCTGTAATATCTCAGGGGTAATGTGTAAAGAGCGGAAAATATGCAATGTGCATTTTATGATGTTGATGAAATAAGAATTATTTGTAGATTCAATTAAAATGCCTAAAACCTAAAATTTAAGGCTTTAATATTATTGTTTATTGTATATTTTATATCAATAAATGCGAAACTCCGTGTAATGCCATGTAATAATAATGCAACAATGTAACATAACTGTATACATCGGTGTATACATAAAATAAACTTGATGTTGATGAAATAAATAATAGAAACAAAATTTAATTTATGATTTGATTTATTGAAATTTCCTTATTCTTATAACAAATAAGTTTTTACTAATAATATTTAGTTATTACTAGTTAGTTAATAGTATATTATATACATATTTGTTGCATTTTTTTTTTGTCGAAACCCATGCATTTTTTGTCAAATTTCGTTGCATTTAAATGTGCATATGTTTTCTTTTTGCCTTGCATTTTTCCGCTCTTTAGTAATGTGTATTGTGGTGACAAGATTCACTTGGTATTGTTATGTCTGTTTGTGTTGGTGAATATTTCACCATTTACAACATAATCATGAATAAAGTGGTTGGTGTATTTTTGCATACGAAACAATGGAACATTTATTTACGTTTAAATTTAGGCGATTAGCTTTACACCAATCACATAGAAAGTTAATGTTAGACTGCAAATATAAGCAATCATTGATATCTCGTACTTGATGATATATTTTTAAATCGTCAGCAAATAATAGTTTTTCTCGCAGTGTATAGATTGATGATGATGATGAATACCACGTAGACACGTCCATTCGTGACGGGTATCTTGAAATACGTTCTGCTTGGTTCGGACATCTTGTATCCCTACCCTCTGGCGTTTAATGTCATGCGTACCTTGCTATCTCTCTCTCTCTCTCTCTCTCTCTCTCTCTCTCTCTCTCTCTCTCGCTCTCTCTCTCTCGCTCTCTCCTTCTCACTCTCTCCTTATCATCTATTGGAGAGGACGCATTAAAGAGTCTTCTCTCTCTCAATGTCTCCTCTCTCACTCTCTTGCTCTTTCGCTCTCTCCTTATCACCTATTAGAGGACGCATTAAAGAACCTTCTCTCCCTCTCTCACTCTCTCGCTCTCACGCTTTCTCACTCTCTCTCTCCCTTCAACCTAATGCTAGTAAATGAAACAGCAATGGATAGAGGTAACCGTTAGGTCTACTGTTCTGGGATTGGTTCGGACGGCTTTGTTATTTTATACGTGAAAATAAAAAAAATCGATAAATGTTTTAATGTTTTTATTATTTTTTGTATAGTTACACAATATTACTAATATTCTATTGTAAATCAGCTTAAACTAGGTGATTATAGTTTTATATAGGATATTACTTTATTACTCAATATAAACTAGATATGTTATATCAGAATGTTACAAATTAATTTTCTAACAAAATAACTTAGATCAGCTTATAAATATATATATATTCTAACACTTAACATTTACTTAATAGAATATTAACTATATATTAAACTTAAACCTCAACAACATACTTTATTTAATCTAGTAATATAAACTTTATATAGGCAAGAACTGTCATTTAACAACATCTTCCGCCTTTATCCAGGACTTTTCATTCAAGCCGAGCCATTTGACGTACATGTCACCATTGCTGCGGCGTTTAAGTACTTTTTCAACTAAGTAAACGTCTGGCTGATTGGTTTTCTGCAGCTCGAACTCGTAGAAAGCTCCTCGAACAGCAACCCCATGAAGATCTTCCAGCAGATATGTGACAGGTTTTGTAAATTGAACTTTTAACTATTTTGAATAATTCAGTTGACCAGCTGGGCGTGTATCCCTTAGAAAAGACCCCCTTGAACTTACTAATACGTACGAGGTCATTCAAGTCTAGTTTACGTTTACTTCCTGCAGCGACATCTGCTTTTACATTAGTGTCATAAACGGTTAGTTTGGTGGTAGGTGTAACAGTAGCAGGAGCTCGACCTATCGTTCTATGTCTGGTGTTGTTATAGCTGTCAACTACCCTCTGTAATATATCTATCCATTTAAATGATCCTCGGTAGCTAAACTCTTTATACAACTTTTGCTTAATTGTACGGATAACGCGTTCAACTATCGAAGCCTTAATTACGGAATATGTAGAGTAATGATTTATAGTGTGCTCTTTCATTAATCGTTTAAAATGTTTATTGTAAAACTCTTTCCCGAGATCCGTCTGAAGATTCTTGGGTATGACTGAACTCTTAAAGATGCTGCGGACCTGCTTTGTCACCTCTTCTCCGGATTTAGTTTTCAACGGTCGTGCATACAGATATTTCGAATAACAGTTTATCATCAGCAGTATGTAACGATACCCCTTATTTACTTTAGCATAGGGCATAAACTCGGCTAAGTCAGCCTGGAACAAGTCCTGGAAATCTTTTATTATAGTGCGACGTCTTTGAAAGTTTTTTCTAGCAGCCCTGTGTATTTCATCAACAACGGTTTGTTTAGCACTAGTCATTATCATACAATTAATCTCAACGACACCGAGAGAGCAACGTCTCAAATAATTATATTGGCAGCAGCCGTGTTTGATGAATACTGAACAATGTTAAAGCAATATATCATTATATACCCCCGAAATATTCTATTCTATGATGCCTTCCTCCTTAAGTTCGCTTATAATTGATATTATTTCGTTTTCATTCTGTGGACTAGTGTTGCCGGCACTCTTTACAGCATATAACAAACGAAGCCGGTCGACTAGCTCGTTAGCCTTATTCCAGTAGACGTATTCGACTTTGCAATCGCTTAATTTTTTAAAATTTGACGATGATGATGATGATAGTCTAATGCCTAAACCTTTGATTCTGGGTAAGTTCGGTTTAATTATATAATCATACTTCCAATGTTTAACAGCTGTTAGTTTACCCTGTGGTCTATATGATTTCTTATGCGCATTAGTAAGGGCTATTATCTGCATATAATTATTGATATCAGCTTGCGTTGGTATAGACTCTAATTCACTAAACGTGAGTAAGTCAAACAGACCAGGTGTTGCTTTGAAAACGTTGTTTTTAATTATGATGTTTGTATCACGCATAGTCACAGGGGAAGATGCAAATGTCCACGCGTCTCGATCAATTTTATATCTAATACCGAATCTAGTTCTATCTATATTTTTGTTTCCGACAGCGTTAGCTATCAGCATACCGTAATGAGTAGGGAGATCAAGAGTTTTATTAGATTCTTCTTCTTCTTCTTCGTCTGCTTCCGATGATGATGATGTAGCAGGTTGTTTTTTAACTTTCAACTGGGGAATGTAACTAGCAGTAGTAGTAATAGTAGTAGCAGCAGATGGTTGTGTTTTAACTTTCAATAGGGGTACGTTAGAGGTGTTAACTGATTTAGCAATGGTTTCCAGTGGCGATATAACTGGATTGTGCGTGACGCGATACATACGTTCTGCTTCTGCTCTATCACGACGAAAGTATGCAAATTTCTTACGTATAGCATTACGAGCGTGTATTATTTTACGCTTTAAACTCAGATCATACGTGTTGGACATGTCGGCTATGCAGAGACTACTAAACGAATCGACTCTAATTATAAACTTATATATGAATCAAAACCCTTCCGATATCTGCCACGGTCTAGAGAGCTGTCTTTATTAATTACCAGGAAATCATGCGGCTCCTTCCAACACAGAGAGCAAATGTTTTTGAACTGATCATAGCTAATACCGTCTCCTACAACATGATCGCTAAACACGTGTTTTAAGTTCAACTCGTCTTGTCTAAAGAGAATAATTAGGTTTGCATTGTCCCTAATCAGATGTTTCGGTATCTTGGCGTACGTTTGACCTAGATAAAAACAGTCGACACCCTTATGCCTACCCATGCTAAAATATTCTCTAATCTTTTCCTGCTTGCTGCAAATTATATCATCAAAAATGAACACTGAATTAGGTTTAACATCACCGGGGCTGATTACGTCATCGTTTTCGCTAAATTCATGATATCCCATACCCGTAAGTGGTTTCATAACACGTCTTAAGAATTCATATTTAGGTTGAAATAAAGACTTGGCGTATAGGTAGATATTTTCAAATTTTAATCCGTTTTCGCTAATAAGTAAACCTAACATAGCATTAGTTTTACCGCAGGAAGATGGACCGCTCAATATTGCTCTACATGATACAGGTAACAGATCGCCATGTTTCCTAACATCCTCGCCTGATCGTCGTTGTAAAGATGTATCATCGCAGTCGTCTAGGTTACATATGTTTAGTGACTTATTTTGTTTAACGACCTTCATTACGGTATGCGTACGTGTCTAGTCACGGTCTCGTTAAACGGATTATACTCGATTAATGCGTCGTGTAGGATCAAACAATACGCCTTAGTTGTGTTCGTAAATGCGGCTGAAGACTCGAGCTCTAGTCTAATATCGACAGTGGAATCCTTAAAACTCTCTACCTGTCTTGAACAGTCAATAACAAAAATGGGGTACGTTTCAAACGATTTGTAGCTGAGTAAACAGCTCTCAGCCGCACCTCTACCTATACCGTCATAGTAGTTCTCGCGAAAACGAGTATAATTCAGATACGCAGGAATGTAGTCTTTACGGTCGAAATCGAGATTTAAACGCTGATGCGGGAACACTTGCGAATTTAAATACAACTTAACGTCGACCAAGTTCGAATGAGTAAATGTAGTCGGGTTACCCGTTCTTATACCCAGCTGACGCTCGTCTTGTAAAACTACAAAGACCCAGCGCGGTTTCTCTAGATCATTGGAGTTCTTTACGCGCCAAACCTGGTTTTTAGTAGTTCCCAACGAGGGTAACTCGTGTAATTCCCAACGTCTAAACGGAGCGATAATAGAAGAATTATCTCTTAAACTCTCCACCAGGTTCACTTAGCTTTCATCTGATAACAGTATATGCGGAACTTCCCACGAAAGCTTATCAATCTTGATATCTACGTCGGTACCTGCATCACCTGCTTCGCTTTTATAGCAATTAAAATCGTTCTTGGCGCGAATTAAAACTAGCTGACAACTCATATGAGGTATTACTTTTTTATAATCGTCTGCAAATCCAAAGATATCTTTTAATGGTATTCTACACGTGAAATGAAAGACGTTATTCCCTTGGTTATGTAACAAATCATTATCGCTAGTAATCCCTAAGTTCCATGCTGTGCTGGTTAAAGCTCTATCCTCGGCGCCATGTGAAACGAGACCTTTTATAGTGCTTGTAATGCCGGGCTGTTTACAGACATCTATGAGCTGGTTTGTGCCTAATATTAGTTGAATTTCATCAAACAGAAAGTGGGCAAAATTGTTTACCAGAAGGAATTGCTTGTTTTCTGCACGCGTTATGCTACCTTTAACAAGTACATAGCTGTCATACAAAGCTAAAACGTTATCGGAATTTTGTATGCTGATTCTAATGGTGTCGGAATGATTGGCATTTAGCGTAAACGGCAGATAGGTATAAAAATCCTCTTTTATTATATCTGTATCGACGCGAGGCTTCCCAAATATGTTTAATTTATCAATGGTAAAGGTGTCGGTGTTAATATGCATTTTACTTCGTTTTGACATGCTGCTGCTGCTGCTGCTGTTATCGTACTTTAAAGCCTAAAGATTCAAGAAAAAGGCGACGAGCTTTAGTTAGTTTTAATCGAAGGTCTGCACGTGCCGACGTTCGACGGTGAATGACCTTTGATGGACATATGCTGATGTTTTTATAGCTAAAGTTTATTCCCATTTTTCACGTTTAAGTTCTAGCCTGATGCTCGTGAAAGTGTCTTCAGACAAATTTATCAACTCTCCTCTCGCGTCTACCAGTCTAATGGTAATGTTGTCGATCTCGGTGACAGTGATGGGAAAGTAAATCACATGCGATGGCTCCTTTTCAATCAGATAACCGGGTGGTACGCAAACACCAAATTCGAAGATTGTATGACCTGCTTGATTGTTTCTATATGAGCCGCCTGTAATATTCGTGTCTACAAAGATGTTTGGAGTTGAAAGTATATCGACAACTCGATCTGATACGTGTCTACTACCGGGTTCTAGCACGCGCTTCTTAAATCCTAGTAGTGATCCTATGTTATCGGGTTTGGTAAAATCAATCAACTCGGTAGCTGATTCAATCTCACACTTTCCCGTATTAGTGTTAGCTTTGATTTGTAGTAGTAGTAGATCTCCCTCTTCGGGATCGTCACTAATTTGATTGTTTATATAGTTAACGATTTCAGACAACTCGTAGCTACCCGGTTCAATAGTTATCGCCTTTTCTCCGTAATAAAATTTATTTTTGCCTGGGTATATATTCCGTATCGTGTGACTTGTATATAAGCCGACTAAACCTAGTGAGTATTCGTAACGCACGTGATCTAGTGTTATAGGTGGATAAATACGATCCGTAGAAAGCCTGTTTCCTGTACCGTACACCGTGATGGTCCTAGCCATACTTAACCGATTTACACTTTCACCTCTCTTTTATACAAAAATCGTAGACACAGATGTCCGCAGTTGTATGTATTGAACTTTTGTTCTTGGGCTACGTTGTAGTATACGGAGCAGCGAGGTCCTAAATATTTCACAAGTTCAGCTGGTGGTCTCAGGTCTCCGAAGGGGTCATAGTAGAAAACCACGTTTCGATCCTTTCTATAGGCAACCCAATGAGTACCCGGTCCTCCAGCGTCGTCAAGATTAACAATAGCTCTTTCGAATTGCAAAGGTTTCGTTGCAGGTAGACTTGTTCTCATATAGACACCTCTAAAATAGGGAATGTCTTTAGCATGTTTTATTATATCTAGGTCTGTAAGTGGTCTCCGAGGCAAGTTATTCAGTTTTTTGACCGCCTGACATATGGTTTTAAGTACAATGCAGCTCCGCCAGCTCTATACGGCTTCAGGTAAAGGGCGTTCCCGTTCTTACCGCCTAAAGCGATAGCTTCCATACTTTTATTATGCCGTGTAGTTTCTTCTAGCTGTCTCTTATTACTATTAGCAGTGTTAACAGCTTTTGCTACCCCTGAGGCGCCTCCTATAATTGCACCGAGAGCCGAGAGGCCAGCAAAAATTGGTATGAGTGGTAAAATACCCCCTGTAGCTGTAGGCACAGGAATTATTCGGGGTACTTTAACGTTTTTTCGACCGCCTACGTTTTGAATGATTCTTCTGGCAGCGCTCAGGGCATGATGTATTAAGTCTTTACCCGTGAGTCTCTTGCTTGCACGATTCACTACACCAACAAGCTTCTTTAAAACGCCACCTTTGAAAGTGACAGTTTTCTTCATCATCTTTTTAGCGAGACCCTTTTTCGCCGACAGTTTGTTTGTCTTTACGCCCATTCCCAACTTTCTTTTAGCCTTCATTATACCGGTTACAAACAGAGCTGATGCTTTTTCCCCTAATTTAGAGTCTTTAGCCTTAACACGCTTCCAAGCGGCTTCTTCTAATACACGATCTGCCCGGTGTCTACTGTTCAAATCGGAGCTTTGAGCGTACGAGATGTCGTGCTGCATACACGCCTGGTCCAAAGGATTTATACCTTTATCGCCACGTTGTAATCTTTTATATAATTTAGTACCAGGTCCACAGTACTGATAGGAAGGAAGATGTAGTTCAATAGGCAGCTTGTCTATGAGCTTGTTAACAAAGCCGTTACCTTCGTGAACTAACATCTGGTACTGAGAGAAGAGACTGCTTGTACCTGTATTTATACTCGGTCACCGCTGCAGCCGGACTAATCTGTGTTCTGAAATCTCTGCGTATAGATAAAGTCTCTATGATCAGCTTGTAGAATTTCACACAGATGCTTTTCAACATTATGTATTCTTGTTTGAAAACGGTATCTGTCCAGAGTTAATGTTTGCCAGTCTCCCTTTCTTGCCTTTCTGTATGCATACTCCCATACTATCATATGATGTATTTTATTCATGCTTGCGTCGGCGAAACTTACTTTCTTTACCATATCGATGTGTTGCTGCTGCTGTTGCTACAAATCGCTATGTTTGGAGAGTTATTGACATTAGTAAAACTAAAAACTTTGTTTAAATACATTTTTTTTATTTCTTCAACGATACATTTAGGCTAAGAAAAAAAATAACTGATTAGCGTAGATATAAGCAAACTAAGCATTTGCGCAGCATTCCCGTAAGGCTCACCACGTTTCCTATCTGCGCTAATCAGGCATTTGATATAATACACTTAAAACTAGCATAAAAAATGGTGTAAATATGATTAGGTCAACCGATAGTAGTAGTAAATTCCGTTATTAGTCGGTATTGTACACTCTCTTTATGTTGTAAGAGTTCGTACGTGTTGCAGATTCGGCTATTAGGGCATCAAACGATGATCGCATAACTTTTTGAGTATCCTCGAGCACTTGTACTTTATCTAATAATTTTTTATAATTACTATCTAGGGTATTATTCGTTTCTTCTATCTTTGTCAACACACTCGAATGATTAGTTTCCATCTCATCATTCGCTATTAGGTGATTTCTCTTTGTTTCTTTTTCCAACGTTGTTAGCAAACTGTTAAGTTTACTAGTTTCAATGTCAACCTTTGTTACCTTTTGCTTTAGATCTTTAATAGTGTTCTGAGTGTCGGTAGTCATTGTAATGAAGGTTTGTACAGCAGAGTCGAATTGAGCATCTACATAAGCTTTAGAAGTGACATCCGTGCCATCTATAGGGTAACTTACTGAAACAATACGTTTACCATCTGCATTAAACTGCATTTGATCGTTTGTATGCATAGCCCGATTGTTAAAATACTGCCTAGAGATTACATCTTTATCCTCTAGAGGCTCCCCTATATTACAAATTCTTCCATCTTTAGCATCATAGTACGACCCCTGTCCTTTATCCTCTCGTCGTCGTCTCAAACAATTAGAGAGTAATTTTCTTTCAACATCGTCCACCAGCTCGTCGGTATACTTTTTCGTACAAACATCGTGGTTGTCAAGCGGTTCTTTAACATGTACAAGTCTTCTTTTCTTAACATCAATTACACCTTCATCGCTATCTGATAACATTAGTACAGAACGCTTCGTGACAAGATCGTTATCGTTGATAGGAGCGCCTACATTAGTTATACGTCGGTTCTCAACATCGAAATTACCCTCTGGTGTTAATTTGAAACCATAACCTCTCGGTCCACGTTTTGTTGCGGCCATTGCTTCATCTGTCATACTCATCATAGCTCTACCGAAGAGGTCTATTGTGTTCATGATGACGTATGACAAATAACTGTCATGCATGAACAGAATACACAGTATTTATAGCTGAGATCTTCATAGCGCAATGATGTACATATTTCAATACGTCATGAGATTTATACAGTTCGTCGGATGTTCTCGGACATAATCGTAGACGGTACTGAGACTTCTCGTAATCAGCCCGCATTCAATTTAGTAAACATCGTATGCTTTTACGCCTTTTTGAATAACAAAACCGTCAGAACCAGTCCCAGAACAGTAGACGTAACGGTTACTTCTATCCATTACTGTTTCATTTACTAGCATTAGGATGAAGGGAGAGAGAGTGAGAGAGAGAAGGTTCTTTAATGCGTCCTCTAATAGGTGATAAGGAGAGAGCGAAAGAGCAAGAGAGTGAGAGAGGAGACATTGTGAGAGAGAAGACTCTTTAATGCGTCCTCTCCAATAGATGATAAGGAGAGAGTGAGAAGGAGAGAGCGAGAGAGAGAGAGAGAGAGAGAGAGAGAGAGAGATAGCAAGGTAAGCATGACATTAAACGCCAGAGGGTTGGGATACAAGATGTCCGAACCAAGCAGAACGTATTCCAAGATACCCGTCACGAATGGACGTGTCTACGTGGTATTCATCATCATCATCATCAATCTATACACTGCGAGAAACTATTATTTGCTGACGATTTAAAAATATATCATCAAGTACGAGATATCAATGATTGCTTATATTTGCAGTCTAACATTAACTTTCTATGTGATTGGTGTAAAGCTAATCGCCTAAATTTAAACGCAAATAAATGTTCCATTGTTTCGTATGCAAAAATACACCAACCACTTTATTCATGATTATGTTGTAAATGGTGAAATATTCACCAACACAAACAGACATAACAATACCAAGTGAATCTTGTCACCACAATACACATTACTAAAGAGCGGAAAAATGCAAGGCAAAAAGAAAACATATGCACATTTAAATGCAACGAAATTTGACAAAAAATGCATGGGTTTCGACAAAAAAAAATGCAACAAATATGTATATAATATACTATTAACTAACTAGTAATAACTAAATATTATTAGTAAAAACTTATTTGTTATAAGAATAAGGAAATTTCAATAAATCAAATCATAAATTAAATTTTGTTTCTATTATTTATTTCATCAACATCAAGTTTATTTTATGTATACACCGATGTATACAGTTATGTTACATTGTTGCATTATTATTACATGGTATTACACGGAGTTTCGCATTTATTGATATAAAATATACAATAAACAATAATATTAAAGCCTTAAATTTTAGGTTTTAGGCATTTTAATTGAATCTACAAATAATTCTTATTTCATCAACATCATAAAATGCACATTGCATATTTTCCGCTCTTTACACATCACCCCTGAGATATTACAGGAGAATAGCATAAACGATGAAAACATTTGTAAATTCATATTTTTCCCTATTTGGGTGTAAGCCTGTAAGGGAAATAAAGACATTATAATTATTGTTATTATTATTATTATCCGTAAATTGTTCCGTGATTTTCGTTTAAAATTTTAATGCCGAATTAATTATCTTAAATTATTATATGTAATTCAAGTATTAATGACGACGATAATTATTTTAAGAAATCGGTAAAATTTATTAATATAAAATGATAAACCTTGGCTCCCCCTATTAACAATCAGTAGAACGCCCGTAATCGGTAATACAGCTTTCTTCATGATGACGAACCAAATGCCGATAATACAGAATGTCGGTACAAAAATCACGTAAAACGACACTGGCGCCCTTTGTTTTCCCCTAGTAACACTAACTCCATTTAGCCATGTGACGAACCAAATGCCGATAATACAGAATGTCGGTACAAAAACGACACTGGCGCCATCTGTTTTCCCCTAGCAACAGCGTTGCCATTTAGCCGAGTGACGAACCAAATGCCGGTAATACAGAATGTCGGTAATGCAGATTCCGTACTTAACGACGACTGCATCCCCGCAAAAATGTCTGGGCCAGGTGTCCCAATACCTACTCCCCCCCAAAATGGATTTGTGCCAGAAATCTTTTTTAATTATTTTTATAGTAAAATAGCAAAAAATAAACAGAAAAGCTTTAAATTAAAATAAATAAAAAATCAGCAAATAGCCTTTGTTTCTTGACTTAACGAAATTAGATAATAAAGAAACTTTGTCTACATTGATTTTAGTTGGCATTACACTGGAAAGCCCCACGTTGAGACAAGGCAAATAAATATGTGATGGAATCCAAATCGAATCAATAAATGAACATTGTTGTGCATAAGTAATGAATTAATAGAATAAGATAAAACAGCTTTCTCAAAATCATTTCTAATTAGTTTGCTCGGCGTCTTAAAGAAAAAGCTAAAAAGTAAACTTCATATTTTAGATTATCAGAAATAAATGTTACGAAATACTTTGATGAACGTTTAAATAAGTATGGAATAATAACTACGTTTTGTAAATTCTGGTATAAACTTTAACATGTAATAAGATAATTGAAAGACCTTCAACCTCTGCATTCGTTACATCACCAAATCGTTGTTAAAATTAAAAGATCTATATCACGAAAGTTAAAAGAATTATTTTGCAAAAGTAAATTATCGTTTAATCAATTATTATTACATATTTCTAAGATTTTATAACTAACTGTAATGTCTACAAGAACAGCTTATATTTTAATAGTAAGCTTCATAAAAGTATGATGTAGAGTTTTATATATATTTATATTTACCTTTAAAAAATTTACTTTATTTTAAAATAAACATTACCAATTAAAACAATTTTTAAAAATTTTAAAAATCATAAATTTTGGAAATGCATCTACAATGTCATATTAAGAAATTAAATAAGTATACGAATTAAGGCGTGCTTTTAAAAAAGCCTTTGTAAAATCTCTTGAAGTAATTTAGTTAGTACTGTGTGTGTGTATGTATATATATATATATATATATATATATATATATATATATATATATATATATATACAGTATGTCCCCGGATTGAGTTCACAATAGGTGAGATGGACCAAAAATTTTTGAATTGGAATTTCATATTTTGTGATTCCGCCCTGCTTGGTCTGAAACTTATTTTTAGTTTACTTTCGATTTGTTAAAATCAAGTAGGCCTTTACAGTTGAGCAAAAATCCGTTATTTGTCAATTCCGTTTCAGGTAAAGTACCTTTTCTGTTCATAGTACTCCAAAGTGTCACTAAGAAAAGTTGTTCGGAATGAAAAGTTATGGCGTTATGCAAATTTTCAGAATGATCGGCCTACTTTGATAATAGAAGTAGAAAATAAGAGAAAAATATTTTTTATTAACGATTAGATGATAAATCTAAGATGAGAAAACAGGGTGATTAGAAATTTTCAAATTAAAATTCAAATTTTTACAGTTTATCGTTGTATACTTTCGCTATGGTCATTTGGTTAATTTCAGCTACCTTATCCCTAATTGTTTGTTTTAATAAGTCGATGTTATCATGAAGATCATATAAATAAACTTTTTGTTTCAAATAACCCCATAAGTAAAAATCCATAGGTCCGTAACATTGTATTAGGTGAATGCGCTGTTCGAGAGTCAACATTTTTAATACAAAACAAGTAAAAACTAAGGAACAACTAATTTGCAACTTACTGAGATAAGTAATCAGTTTAGAACAAATACTTCAAAGTTTTGACGTGTATCTAAGATAATAACAGTAAATTGTTTGCTTTACTACGACGCGATTGTTCGTTCATACAATACAAAACAAAAGCGGATTTTATCAAAGTAGGCCGATCATTTTGAAAATTTGCATAACGTCATAACTTTTTATTCTGAACAACTTTTCTTAGCGACACTTTGGCGTACTATGAACAAAAAAGGTACTTTACCTGAAACGGAATTGACAAATAACGGATTTTTGCTCAACTGTAAAGGCCTACTTGATTTTAACAAATCGAAAGTAAACTAAAAATAAGTTTCAGACCAAGCAAGGCGGAATCACAAAATATGAAATTCCAATTCAAAAATTTTTGGTCCATCTCACCTATTGTGAACTCAATCCGGGGACATACTGTATATATATATATATATATATATATATATATATATATATATATATATATATATATATATATATATATATATATATATATATATATATATATATATATATATATATATATATATATATATATTGATAAAGGGTACCTTGTCACCTCCAAAGTAGATACCCAGCATACGTTGTCACCTCATATATAACGTTGTGACCTCCGTTTTCGGAGGTCACAACGTTTTGCCCTGTTTTCGACTGTATAAGCATATAGATGGTGTTAGAAGCCTAAATTCAAATTTTTGTCTGGAGGTGATAACGTCATACTTATACTCACAAAATTAATTTTTAGTTCAGCTGTAGATCGCTGGCGTTGCCGTCGCTGTTAGTTGTATAATTGCCAATACGATGTCACCTCCACCTGTATATGTTGTTTTTTGTATCATGTACGGTACGTTGCAGGCTCCACACATTGGCAACGTTGTGTACAAGACCTAAACCACTCATATATATAGAATTCCATCGAAACCAGTACCCCTGGCGTAGTTTCGGCCATTTCACGCTACCTGAATTTTTACAGACACTTTTTGGGTATAGTTGCAGCATTTAAATAAATATTTGTAAACTACTCAGAAAATTTAAGGGATCTCTTGAATTGTACGTCATTTTTAAATAGTTAATGATACTTAAGAACAATAAAATAATAATTTCTATTTTATTTAAAAAGTTTTGAATTGAAAACGACTTTCTTTGAGATATGAAAAAAATTAAATAGGAAATACGTTTTAGTAGTAATTATGTATAAATAAAAAATTCATCTTTTTACAAAATGATCATTTCGGATTTATTGGATTATTATTATTTGATTATTATTTTAGGAATTGTCATATGACATATGATATATTCATTCTCGCATCCACAAAGAAAGATTTAAAATCTTTAAAATCTTCAATATTTTTAGTATTACAGTTAATAAATTTTCAAAGAAAAATAATTTTACTAAGCAAAATAATGTAACATTTGGTATGTAGTTTGCAAATTTCACCAAATTACCCGGTTAATAAAGTTTTCATTGACATTCTAACTATGTTTACATTTGATGAAGGAAAGAATAAGTCTGAAATACTTATTTTGTAATATATATTATGTAATTAGGAGATCAAGCGATATTTTAAATCCAAGAAGATGTATAACCCCGAGGCGCTAGCCGAGTCATTATAACATCTTCGAGGATTTAAAGAAGCTTGATCTCCGTATTGCATAAGTTGTTTTATTTTATTTCGTTTTTCAATCCTAATTTCTCCCTTTTAAAATCCATCCGAATTTATTGTATAAAGAAGCAAGTTGCCTTGTATGTGTAATCATACGCGTAACTAAGGAGATAAACTGTGCTCTAGAACAAGCACAAGCTTTTATTAGCTTCATTGTCTGGCACAATGTGTAATTAATTATTATCAAACAAATAAATTATCAAATTATCAAAAAGCAGCATGCATGCATGCATGTGGCTATAATGCAACATCAAATTATGCAACCAAATTGAGCAAAGTTTATGTTGGGAGTGTTCTTGGGGTCGCTTATTATGAATCCAATGAGAAAATTAAAAAATTCAAATAGCAGACCCAAAATGGCGGCTCTAAAATAACGGCCTTTGCTATTGAGAATGCGATTTACGCCATTTCTATTGATTCTAGAGAGAAATTCAGAGAATCAAAAAGTGTTTATAATGTGATTTTGCAAAGGACTACGCTATTTTGGTTACCTCATTATGTAACCCCTTCGCTCTGCCCTAGTAGTAGAGTCAATTTCTGCATTAAGTTCTTATTTTTTACTATCTAAAGATAGAGACTTGAAATCTTTTGTAATGCCTTCAGTACTAGACCAATATCAAATGTAATATGTTTAAAATAGGGACACGCCCACTCGGGGGGTTGAAATCCCCATTTTAAACTCCCAATTTAATAACTCGGGAAGTTTTCAACCAAGTTGAGCAAAAACTATGTTGGAGGGAGCTGTGAGGTCGCTGATTATGAATAAAATAAGAAAATCACGAAATTCAAAATGGCGGTATTTTAGATTGAAAATGCGATTTACGCCGGTCCTATTGATTTTAGAGAAAAATGAGAAAAGCCAGAAAGTGTTTAGAATGTGATTCTGCATAGGAATACATAATTCCGGTTACCTTATTATGTAACCCCTTCACTCTCCCCTACTGAGAAGCCCACTAGGGTTGATTGAAGGGGGTTACATAATAAGGTAACCAAAATATTGTATTCCTATGCAAGATTACATTCTAAACACTTTTTGACTGTTTGGATTTTTCTCTAAAATCAATAGAAACGGGCGTAAATCGCTTTTTCAATCTCAAATACCGCCATTTTGAGTTCGCCATTTTGTATTTCTTAATTTTCTCATTGGACTCATAATCAGGAACACCAAAACCCCCCCAACATGAATTTCACTCAAGTTAATGGAAAACTTCCCGAGTTATTAAATTGGGAGTGTAAAATGGAGGTTTCAACCCCGCGAGGGGTAAAACCGCCATTTTAAACATATTACATTTTATATTGGTTCAGTACTGAAGGCATTACAAAAGATCTCAAGTCTCTATCTTTAGATAGTAAAAAATAGGAACTTATGCAAGAATTGACTTTACTACTAGGGCAGAGCAAAGGGGTTACATAATAAGGTAATCGAAATAGTGTATTCCTTTGCAAAGTCACATTCTAAGCGCTTTCTGACTCTTTGAATTTTTCTCTAAATTCAATAGAAACGGCGTAAATCGCATTCTGAATCTCAAAGGCCGTTATTTTAGGACCGCCATTTTGAATTTTTCAATTTTCTCATTGGATTCATAATCAGTGACTCCAAGAACCCTCCCAACATAGATTTCGCTCAATTTGGTTGCGTTATTAAATTAAGGGTACAAAATGGGGGTCTCAACCACTAGGGGGGGCCTGCCCCCATTTTAAACATAGTACATTTTATACTAGTCCAGTACTGAAGGCATTACAGAAGATTTCAAGTCTCTATCTTTAGATAGTAAAAAATAAGAACTTAGGCATGTTTTTTGCAAAAATTTACTCTACTATATAGAATAACTAGATTATTATAAAGCAGGGGATGAATGAACTTTCATTCAAAGAGAAAAAATTGCAACACATGAAAAAAAACGTTATAGGTCCTGTAAATGATTCTCCTTAGTTATCGTTTCAAGATTTCAGACGCGACTTCTGTCTTCCTTCAGAGATCAAACTCGTTCTGTAAAGTTTCATTGCCGGATTTATAACATAAATAACTATAAATCAAAAATGTTTCTTTTTATGACATTCTATTCGTAAAAAAAATCCTATACTAACATCCTATCCTATTCGTTTGTTGGCGAAGGAAATGGACATGAGCTCCAGATCTATGTCGCCACTGATCAAGGAAGACCTTAGTATGAGGACTGGACACTTGTTAACAGCTCGACATAATGAAATAAGAAGAGTTGGAAACAAGTCTCATTTGCAGAGATAGGTGAAAAATCTTCATCGCCCAATCTTGTTTTCCTGCATTTTATATTTGGATTTAGGATTGATGCATTATGATAACAATTAAAGTAATTGTCAAACAATCCACATAGTTGATTTGGAAAACCCGTTTGCTCATCGCAGCTAGGATGCGTGAACTCTCCTAAAGTCATTCTAGATTCCTTATAGGAATCGAGCCCAATTAAGTAAAATACTTGTATTTACCCTATAGCGGAGTTGTTCACATGATAAGATTATTATTTATTTATTATTTAGGCGGAGTTATTTATCGATCGTAAATAGCAACAAACAAAGTCACTTTAAATCCAAATAAAACATACTATTTTTTTCCACTAGGGTAAAAGTGCCTCCTCCCTATGATTAGAAGTTTAGTCTAGCAATACCAACAATTTTTTATTAGAAGAAAAAAAAATTAAAACAAAGGTCTTTGAATAAACCCCAGCGTGTCTGAATACTGGACAGTCAAATGTCGTTTTCTCGACTTTGATCCAAGTGTAGGCGAATTTTCAGATATCGAATCTTGGTTCTCTTGTTTAACTCATTTGTTTAACTCTCGAACTCATGTTTAATATGTATTTATTTTTAAGCGTTTTGTTTGTTTGTTTGTTTGTTTTTGGGCGAGGAATCAGGATGGCGGAGCATCCTTCGTACCTCATGGCACCGATTGCTATGATCATTTGGCCAACCCTACTAGAATTTAGCCGAATCTGGGGGAATTCCACCCCCCAGTAGGGATCTTTATCGTGCCAAACATCGCATTGACACGGGACCTACAGTTTTACTTCCTATCCGAGAAGAAGGCATGTTTTTAATTTTTCTCCGCTATGAAAAATTACCAGCTCGGCCGGGGATCGAACCTGCGATCTTTGGATTATGAAGCAAACATGCAAACCACTAATCCACCGAGACTGGTTTTAAGCGTTTTATATGTATAAAATGATGATGTACTTCAAACAATATTATTGCTTGGGTGATTGTTAAATCTAAGACGGCTGTGAAAACTGCTGCAGCGCTATATTTCCAGCTATATTTGGACGCACCGATTTTCACCGACGTTTCAAGCAATTTTCAGATTCTGAGTCTCGGTTGTTTAATTGTCACTCGAGGGTTAATCAACAACCTGATACTAATTTTCGGTTCACTAAACGTTGTACAAGTCGGAGCCAATGTTCAGAAACCGAATCAGGGTTCCTTACAACTTGCCCAAGCTT
This sequence comes from Agrypnus murinus, assembly GCA_929113105.1. Classification (NCBI taxonomy): domain Eukaryota; kingdom Metazoa; phylum Arthropoda; class Insecta; order Coleoptera; family Elateridae; genus Agrypnus; species Agrypnus murinus. Next base: position 1,650,446 of record OV816024.1, read on the forward strand.
CAGCCAATTTTCACCCATTTTAGGTCAATGCCAGTTACCCATAGAATATACTTAAGTCAAATATCAGATACTATTTCGCTAATTTGCTTTAGCTAGTCTAAAGCTAAGTACTCACAGCAGCGGATCCGCAGTCGGATGTCATACGATTGGTCGGATTGAGTCGATTTGACTCAAACCGACCAATCGTATGACATCCGCCTGCGGATCCGCTGCTGTGAGTACTTACCTTTAGTCAATCTCTACATATCAAGTGCCGGTTACATACTTATCACCCAAAACCTTAGCCAACTTTGAATCTTAGGTTCGCTAAACTAACTCCAGTTTTAGCAATCTTCAAAATTCAAAATCTTGGTTTCTTACCCTTCGGCTAAGGTTGGGTCAATATTCATATTATATTTTGCTAAATTTTTGTAAATGTGGTTTATTGTAAAGATGGATTAGTGGTTGCTAACCTACTGAATTTTTATGAACTTAAACTTACACTGGCAAGACTAAAGTGTAAACTATATTGACTTTCCGACTGTACATATATATTTGCACAAGAAGACGTACACTATGAAAGTGTTAGGTTTGTACGGTCTCAATATGTGTTGAGAGTCTAAGACATTAATCATTTATACGAATTTTCGATTTCTTCGTATTTATTTTGTTAATGAACATTTTATATCCAACACAAAAATCGACTTTGCATTCAGTTACGGCGAAACAGTAATGGTAGACTTCGTTGCTTGTTTGCACTAGCATTCATTAAAGGAAAAGGATTGTGTAATAGTTGCTTTGTTTCTCAATTACCAGCCTTGGTACTACATTAACATTCAAGATCGGTCCAAGACTAACTTTAGTTTTATTGCGATATCGGTGTGATTTATTGTCCAAAACATTGCATAACGTATTGGTTTTAGCCAATAACAACCAATATTGGGTAACTCTGATCTTTCCATGTCTGAGACCAAGCTTAGTATCAAATTATCATCCCTACTTTAGTCTAGCAGTGGGCCATTTTCGGATATTAAGGTTGTGCCAAGGTTGATAAACATTGTTTCAAACAAAAGCTTATAGTGGTATTTTGTTTTAAATGGAGAGCCGCGATTGCTAACATAATTAAGCGTCAAATAAACTGCCACTTTTAATTCTGATAACGCAATATACCTACTATTTATCTATGCTTTATACAATGTTATCAAAAAAGACTACATTAAGTTAAACGTGTCTTTAATGTGGACTTAAAGTACACGTTCCATAAAACGTTCATGTTTTGTCGTTAGTAAGTGCTTTATTCAAAACATAAGTTAAAACATAAATTTACAAGAGGTAGGTTCATGTATAACAGTGTAACATACGTATTCTGTATTTCGTTAGATCAACAAATGCTGGAAAAAATGTCTTAATCAAAAATTCTATAAAAATGTTGATTAATTTGTTGTGTTTCGATTTGTTTTAATCTTAATAATGTTGGTAACTCTTTTTGTTAATCAAATCACGGGAAATTCAATGGTCCTACATGATACGTGCGTGACTTCGGAAACAACAAGCATTTGTTGTAAAAAACACAATATTTAATTTGTTTATATTAAACTCTTATCGAGTTTAGTAAAAATTAAAAGAGTATCTGCCTTTATTTCAATCGAAATGGAATCTGGATAAAAGCATATTCAATTTAACCGTTATTCCCGAGATTAAAAGAAACTTTATAGAATATCATATTTATACAAATACTACGTTACATAACTGATTTATGTCTAATACATCTAAATTTCAAAAATGTGCTATACTAATTATACGCAATATTGGTACTGGTTGCGTTCTTATTGACTTTTATTGACAATAACAAAAGAATTCCCTTTTCCTGGTTTTGTTATATTTTCAATTCATTATAGAAAGAAATTTCTTTCTAATATATCACCGATCTAAGTATTTCTAATCAAATTACTAAAGTTTTCATTTAAAAAATACAACTTTATGAAGTAAACCAGAAATCAATGATTATAATTAGAAAAGCCTTATTCAACTAGTCAGTGCTACTCATAAAGACGCTTTAATAGTGTCGAAACGGCTTTTTAATATCTTTAATAACAATTCATAAGAAATACCAAAACTACAATTTCCTATAACTCAAAAAATAAAAAATAAGTAAATCCAGAATGCTCGCTTGTTTTCTTTTGTTATCTGGCCACTAAAATGCCCTCGGCGAGCAATTTAAACCACCCGATTTCAACATCTGGAGACCCACAAGAGAACCTTTTTATGAAATGTGCATCTATGGAATGTGGAGTCAACGCTCTGTATATATAACTGCACATAACGGTGGTATCTTCTGACCTCCGAACACTTGGCAGCGCTGCTGGAGGTAACAGCGAACTATAAGTATCTTCTTATATATAAATTTTGGAGGTCGGTTCGTATCTTCTGTATACTCTATATATGACAAAATAAAACAAGGGAAATAATTTCCCCTTTCTTGAGATTCGGATTCTAGAGGTTCCCCTCATCACAAATATAACAAATCTTTAGCAATATATCCACGGGAATACCCGGAAGTCAGGCCGTCTCCTCTGTATGACGGAGGTGACAGCTTAACAGGCATCAATATATATATATATATATATATATATATATATATATATATATATATATATATATATATATATATATATATATATATATATATATATATATATATATATATA